>JAEIFU010000747.1:0-100967 GCA_018904235.1 Lordiphosa stackelbergi | reverse complement strand
GGGTATTAATGCTAATTTTATGGTGCAAATGTTTCTTCTAATTTAATTCTAAATTGTGGCGCGCTTCTTATTGTTTTAAGACTATTGGGTAGCTGATTCCAAAGCCTAACAGCATGCACGAAGAGGAGCTTTTGAACATCTCTATCGATTTTTGCGCTTTTTCAATAGGTCAATCCGTTGAACAAATATCTTGGATGCTATTAAAATGCGATCTTTAACATACATAGGCTTCGGCCTGGAAGTTTTCATTCATGTGTTCTTGCCAGTAGCGTACGCAGATTTTTCAGGGGGTATTAGAAAATTTTGGGACAAACAATTGCCTAAGAATACCCCCATAGGTTCGGTCTGAACTTTTAAATTCTATGTGTTCTTGCCATGATAGAGTGCTAGTTAGTGTTATGCTTAGGTTGTCTGCCTTGTCGAAATAGTTTATTTTGCTGTTACCTATTTGGATCTTTTGAAGTCTACTATTATTAAATATCTTTTTGTAAATGATCATACATTTGGTTTTTTTGGGGTTTAATAATAAACCATTATTTTTTTGACCAAGCCTGAATAAGAGACAACTCACTATTTGTTACATTCACACACTCAGTAATATTACATAGAGGACGACTTACATAGATTTGGACGTCATCAGCATACATATGGACTTGACATTTAGACAAAACATTTGGAAGGTCATTTATGTATGTATAACGAGAACAACAGCGGTCCGAGAACAGATCCTTGCGGAAGCCCGCGTGATAGAAATTGAAAGGAAGATCTCTGAGAGTTATTTACAATTGCCTGACTTCTTCCACATAGGTAGGAGCTCATAAGGTTAAGGGCGGACGATGCGAAATTGTATAATTTGCTTAGCTTTGTGCAGAGGATTTGATGGTTGACTGAATCAAAAGCCTTGCTAAAGTCCAATAGGGTAAGAAAGGTAGCATTATTTTTGTCATCCTGTTCGCGGATATCGTCACTAATTTTTATTACTGCAGTGATGCAACTTCTTTGCTTTCTAAACCCTGATTGACATGTGTTTACGAGAGAGTTTGCTGATAGGAAGACATTTAGTTGAGTTGCCATAAGTTGCTCAATTATCTTTGACAAAAACGGCAAAATTTATATGGGTCGAAATTCCGATTTAGGCTTGGAAATGGGTAATAATCTTCCATGCGAGAGGGAATGTCGAAGTGGTAAAGACAGTGTTCACTATGTGTGTTATAAGTGGTAATAACTTGGGCAGCAATATTTTTATAAACTTCGGGCATATATTGTCCAGACCCATAGCGTTTGACCTGACTCGTAAGACCGACTGTAGGACGTCACAGACATTAACACACGCAAAACTAAAGCTACTAACACAACTGTTATACGAAGAATGATTCAGGTACGGGTTTTTTGTTGCTTCAGGTACTTGGATTTGGGTAAATTTTTTGTTAAGGTCATCAATGTTGACATTGATTTGCTTAGATTGCACTTGCTTGCCTATTCCTAATCTACGGAACTCACTCCATTTTCGGTTAGAATGTAGAACATTGTTAAATTTTTCTTGATAGTACGAATTTTTGGCAATTTGTATCTTTTGTACTACATTTTTTCGCAATGCCTTATATAGCTCCTTGAAAGCAGATGTCTTGTACCTTTTCCATTTAGCAAATGCTATATTGCGTTCAGATATTGCACATTTAATTTCTTGGTTGAACCAAGGCTTTGGAGTAGACTTTAACATCTTCCGACGAACTGGTACGCATTTGCTAAAAAGGTACTCAACATTTGAATTTGGATGTTCTTATTGCAGATCAGCAATCAGAAGGGAGTAGGTGAAGTCCCAATCACATCTAGAAAATTCAGTGTAGGTATTGAGTTTGTTTGGATTTATGTTTTGATACCAGTTGGAAGTCTCGTTTAAGTTGGATTGAATTTTGGTTAAGTGTGAGTTTTTTATGTATTTTTTAATGTCTTGTATGCTTATGTTTTCTCTTATGGCGATGGGGTTGATTAGCTGTGTTTTTTCTCAGCTTATTGTTTCCGTATATGCCTGTATGTCCAGGTACCCGTTTGGTACAGCAGTTTGAATTTCGGGAAAGATTTCGTAAGAATGTGTCGTGCTAGGGATGTATAATGTTCGGTGTTGTTGATGTTGTTTATTGCGTCTATAGCGGAGAGTGAATCTGAGCAGATGCAATATTTCCCTCTTTTGTTTTTTAGAATTGACAAGGCTTCGACGATTGAGATGATTTCAGAGGAGAATACAGAGTTACATACATGAGTTTAAGGGTTCTTGTTCGGTTGTAATGGCGAAGGTTGTAATTCCGTTGGATTGTGATCCGTCTGTATATATGAAGTTTAGGTTTAGGTTTTCGTTCTTTTTTTTGTGAATTTTGCGCGATATGTTTTGGGTGTTGTGTTTTTTTTACTGGAGTGTCGTAGCGATGTGTCGATTGAGGTTGGTTTTAGGTGCCATGGAGGTAAAGTTTGCGTTAATGTTATTGTAGGGCGAGTGGGTATGTTGTGCTGTAGGCAGAGTTCGATGGTTCGGTCAATTGTCGATTTGTATTGAGGTTTTTTTGGTGGTTTATATGATTTGATTATGTTAATGATAGGTGAATTTCTTGCTGTTATAAGGGATTTTTAAGAGGTTTGCAGTGAGGAGTTCGCATCTGTCTTCGATAGAGGCCACTCGGGCTTCGTAAAGGATATTGTTTGTAGGTGTTGTTCTGAATGCTCCAAGGGCTAGTCTAAATGCTGCGTTTATTGCTAATTTAATTGGGCGGATGGTGGTTTTTGGGCAAAAGCCGTAAATGGGAAGGGCGTAGTCTGCTTTTGAAGTAATGATTGCTTTTGTTGCATTTATGAGGGAGATGGTGTTGCACTCGAAAGACATTTAATTATGTTTGTTTTTTGTTTGAGAGAGAGTGTAAGTTGTTCTATGTGTGATTGCCATCTGTACTTGTTGTTAAAGTGGAGTCCTAGTATTTTAAGCGAAGATACGTTTTAAAGCTGAAGGTTTCCGGTCGTTACGTTACATAAGCAGTTGTGTTTTCTGCAGACATGGTTGAAAGCTGTGCGCCTGAGTAGTCGCACTAGTTTGAAATTGTTTCGAATATGGTATGGTTAGTGTTTTTCCGGTTTTTTACCTTGACTATAAGATTGAAGTCGTCTGCGTATGCACTTAAGCTGATGTTTGGGTGTTGGATGATCATTTTGGTTAGTTTGTTGTAGGCTATTACAAAGAGAACCACCGAAAGTGGGGATCCCTGAGGAATGCCATTGTGGATTGGTTGAAAGGACGAGTATGCTGAGTTGAGGCGAACTCGAACTGTGATTTTCCTATTTGACATGAAGTTTCTTACGTAGTTTGTTATTTTTGGGCCTGTTTTCCATTCTGCCAGTTGATCGGTAAAGAGTGAATTCCTATTCTATCGAAAGCTTTTGCAAAGTCTAAGGAAATTATCGATACGTGGTTTCTTCTGGAGATAGCTTTTGCTATTAGATGGTCTACAAGTAGTATTCCCTTCTTGAATCCTGTTTGACTGATATGGATGAGTTTGTCGTTTGTGACAAACCACCACAGTCGTTTGGCTACGATTTTGTCAAGGACTTTTGACAAGCACGGCTTAAGTGATATGGGTCGGTGGTTTTGTTGGTATTTGGTTTCAGAATTGGGGTTATAATACTGGTTTTGTAAGCTTGGGGGATGTAGTTTTCTAATATAGCGTTTTGTAGGTTGATAATTCAAAGTTTGGTATTTCCGTCAAGATTTTTAATCATTGTGTAGTTTACTCTGTCTAGTCCTGGGGTGCGGTGTGCTGAAAATTCAATGTAGGTTACTTGCTTTTCTATTTTGCGTGCTTTTTTTCCGGGAATGTAGGTGTGGTTATGGCTGTTGGTTAGTGAGGTGAGTTTTGCGTTTATGCAGTTGGGTTGTAGCATACGCTCTTTGGGATAGACCCAATTGTAGGAAAAGTCGATTTGTTGAAGTATAAAATGGATTTCTGGGTGTCTATAATGGAACTTTACACCTAAGATCTAGGCAAAGCCAAGTTTCACAGTTTTTTATTATTTAATTAACAAATTAAGGTCACACTAAAAAACACTGCCCAGCCCTAAAAATATCGATAGCTTATTGGCCCGACGACTATCGATAGTCTAACAGCTGACTGGCTACACACACACACTTACAAGTCTAAAAAAATCAACAATAATTAACAAAAAGGAATACTAATTTAAGCCAAATAGTGTAAACAAATAAAGTAAAGCTATACATTTTGATAAGAAATGTTTAACTAACTGCCTTCAGCTAACTGCAAATGTGTAGAAACAATTTTCCACACTAATCAAAATCGATTGTGGTTACCGTTACTCCCCTCCCCCTCAGGAGGCCATGTTATAACAGAAAACACTGCCAAATAGAAGGTGAGTATAGTTTAAAGCTCAAGAGGCAGGACTCAAAGACTCGTCTTTACTTTTTTTAGTTACCCAGGACCATGATTAACTAACCAGGACTCACTTGCTTCCACACAAAAATGCAATCCCAGGCTTTAATCATGTTTTACGACTCCCACGATGATAACAAACTGGACACAATTGCCGATGTCATGGGATTTCGTTCGCAGGCTCGTCTCAACACTTTCCGGGAAATGTGGTATCATGTGTTTCTGTGGGCCTTGTTCTCCTCCATCTTTATACACACCTGCGCCGCTCTGGTGGCATTTGTCACCTTGAGGAAACACAAATTTGGACGTTTCTTTTCGATTTTGATTCTGGTCATGGGTTTTCTGTCGCCCTTTACGGCGGGCATTATCAGCAGTGCGGTTATTGCATTTGTGCACAGCGCTTCCTCTTTACCCATGTCGCCCATTTATGCCATGATTTGGGGTCTGGGTCAGACCATATTTTCGGCTTGTGTGGGTTTTACGCGCATTCTGGCCACGCTTTAATACGAGTTTAGTTCTAAGAATATTGTGATTTCTTTTTTAAATCTAATTTTATTATAAAGTTCTTAATTTAAATCAAAGTATTTGGATCTCTGGCCTGGTATAAAGTGTACAGTTTAGTGCTGAGAACCTGGCCTATGCGTCGTTCACTCTGCAAGGATTGGGGTCCCTGACCACGTTTGATTTTCACATCGGCCAATTGTTTTACCGCCTGCGGGTCCTGCTCAAAATGTTTTAGCATCCTTTGAGGACAAGAATATTGCCCTATAATCGACTCGGCCACCTCCAGAGTAACCAGGGGCAAACGATTCAAATGCTGCTGCCACAAGCGTCCCAGGCCATTGCCCTGCTCCACGCGCACACACTGCTTCTTGTCATTGGCCAAATACTTTTTGAAAGCTGCCCAAAGTTTCGTTACGCTGCCTTTTATAAGGAGTTTCGGCTATGGCTTTGGTATACCTTTGGAGTAGATTCAACAGTTCCGGGCCCGCGGGTGGGGGCAGCTGTTCCACTTGCAGTTGCTGCATTAGCTGCAACTCTATGAGCATCTGTGCCGTTTCAGGGCTGTGACGCTGCGGCTTGGTTATTACCAAAGTGTACTGACAATTGGGAAATGCCATTTGAAGTTTGGGTCCCAAGCAGCTGGTGGCTTGCCTTAAGGATTGCGTTTCGTTTAGGATTTGCAGTACTTGCGTTTCCATTTGCCAAGCCTCATCCAAGCCATTGGATACTAAGGAGTGTTGGCCCACATTGCGCTCCCAAATAATGCAATTAATAGCCGGCAGACTGCGTATTTCGTACTTCAACTCACTGAGATTGAGTAGCTGAAGCAGCTCTTGACCCAAAGGAAAAGACAGCAAACTGGCATCCAGAACCAAACGCACATATTTCTGACATTCCCCGGGTTTAATACGCTTTTGTTGCTCCCTTAAGGTTTGCTTGTGGAGTTTATCCGCTTTTGTTTTCGTAGACATTTTTAAAGAAATTTGGCGGCGCCAACTTTGATTAAGGAAATAAAATGTTTGCCAGTGTTGGTAAACACAAAGTGGCCTAGAGATGACAAATGAACTGTGAACCAAATTAAGAGTCAATTTAATTAATAACAAAAAATTATTTTTAACAAAAGAAAAGAAACAAATTATAATTGAATTTTAGTTGGTTCGAAACTTTAAACTCAATTATATAGAAACCATTTTTTTTTAAACTGGTTCCGGAATTTGTAGTAAATATCAACCGATTTCAAAACCTTCTTTCACATTCTTTGGGAACCGTTTAGGGCTAAGAATAGCGGAGCTGGACGATTTGCAAGCCTACAGCTCTGGATTTGCAAAATCCTACACCAAACGTGGAGGCAGCTGCCATCAACCATCCAAAGATCTTAGTCGTCACCTTCGACTCAATTACTACGTTTATGCTATCAGTATCATGGTTTTTTAAATACATGCTTTTTAAAATGCGCCTGTTTATGCATCTTTATAAAAAACAATGATTTTTTCTGCAGTGAGATGCCACTTATGAAAATTAAAAAAAAAGTGTGGCAGCACACAATTGCAGGAATTAAAATGGAAAGAACAAATTAGAAATTGCTTTTTATTCAACAACATAGGAGGACATCAAAGTTAGTACTTAAACTGTGGACTTGCAGTCATGAACGTGCATAGACCTTGAATGCGAGAAGCGTAGAGAAGATGCTTACTGGACGCTGATGCAAGTCCAGAATCAAAACCATCTTTGAGGCCATTGTGCACTTGTATATCAAATTAAAGAATCATTATTTAATTGCATTGAGAACGCTTAAACTGATACTCAATAAAAAGCTGCATTATTCTCCTTTATTTAAAAATTAAATGCTACAAAATTATAATTTAACTTTCGCAGATTTATGCATTTTTTATATGCAGTCGAAAACGACTTCCATTTTTGTCGCGTGATAAATCCCATGATTTTTTTAAAGTATATTTTAATCGCCAAATCGCCGTACAGCTACCAAAATTCTACCAAAAAATATAAAAAAAATCAAAAATTCTTTTTGTTTTCGATATTTCTCTGCGCTTTAAAGGCGTACGACTGTCGCGTGGAAATGCCCATATTCAATTGTGTCGTCAAATGCGGTGGCAACCACTGGATGCGCTTTCCATACAGCTCTTAGTTTAGTTTAGTTTATTTAAGTAGGTCGTTCATCCCATCAAAGGAGCACATCTTCCTGGTAGCACCACTTGTTGCATAGTTGCGTTTTGATTCATATAATTTCTTCTGAGAGCCCGCAACTTTGTTTTTGCTTGCGCAGTGCCTCTTCTGCTGTCCAGAGGCTTCTCTTGGATTCGCTATTTGCAAATTTACATTTGATCCAAGCACAGCTAACTGACAGAACAGCTGTTCTTCAGATGAGGTGTTGCCATACTGTTTTTTTTTATAAAAATCATGGTTTTTCTCAAAAACCATAGTCAAAATGCGTGTGTAGAAAAAAACCATGATTTGGTGTTTATGCCTGCATTTTTTGGAAAAATCATGATCTGCAATCATGTTAAATGTTCACCTTCGCCAAACACTCGGAGAAGGTGATCAAGAAGGTCAGGAGCCGGGTCAGCACCTGGGGCAAAGAAAGAAGAAGATGACCTCGACCACCTACAGGGCCATAGGAAGATCCATTTTAAACTATGCCGCTCCAAATACACACAATGCCACACTATTACTACGTTTATACATACAAAATTTATTGTGATTAATGCCCTTTAAAGTATGCTATGCTTCTGAAAATACTTAATTGAGAATAATATTTATTCTTTTTTGGTCCAACAATTTTTGTAAATATTCCGAGTGGGTTATGTATGATTCTGCCATATCTGACTACAATGTCTACGTATTGATAATTATAAAATGATATAAAGCATACTTTGAAGGGCATTACTCACAATAATTTTGTGTGTATGTATAAACGTAGTACATGACGCATTCAGACCATTTCCACCAGGAGACAGACCACAACCGACTCCTCACTCAGCAGTATCTCATCGGCTGCCACTGCGAGTCTCATCCAAACCACGACTGCACCATGGAAGGCATATCAAGGAGACTCAAAGCAGTTCTTTACGACTTGAGAAGTCAGTGGCGACTCCCAAAAGTCAGTCAACTCTTGACAAATGGCTTGGTAATGGCAATAACATCCGCTGAGGCCAAACAGAAGGCACATACCGACATGGTTGCCTCCACCATAGAAGCCTATCAAGACAATGTTCTCATAGGACCCAAGCCCACAAGGACAACACTTGCACAACTCCGATCCGGGAAAAGCAGGCATCTGAACAGACATCTTGCACAGGCATCAACCCAAAGTTTGTTGACTCCAGGCCTTTAATCTGAAAACCCAACTGATATCACGCCCCTAGACTTATGGTCCCGTTTAAAAGAGGTAGCTTCCTTCCTCGAACTAGACGGGGAATAGTTCTCTACATCAGAGTTCCCCAACGATAGCCCCGGGGTCATGAACTTACTTGTCAATTCTTACCGAATGCTTGCCGAAGAGACACAGTCACGATTTCGCTCTCTCTGCTTGGGGAACCCTTCTCTACATCCAACTAATCACTTACTCTCTTCTTTCTCCTTTATCTTCCTCTTTTTACATACGTACGAAACTTCCCAGCATTAACACGCAGCACAGATCCTCGGGGGTGAGCTGTAATCATGCTGGAGAACCAGCACCGTGCAAATATTGGTAGGGGTTAGTCTCAAGGGGATACTTAAACCAAGTTGATGAGTCGGCCCAAGGGAAGAGGTTAGATGCAAGACTTTTACTCTCTTTTGTTATTGCTGGAGGCAGGAAAAGCGGTATTGTGACGATAAAGTTGCGATATGCGACTGTATACGGCAGATCCGAGATGAACAGAGAGTATAGTACAGGTCCGAGAACCCTTCCCTGAGGTATACCCGCAGGAGTGGGACGGTTGCTTGACGTTTCGCCTCTCACCTCAACCGTAAAATGGCGCCGTAGGAGAAAAGAGCGAATTAGTAGATATTATTCTGGAGGGAGGAGGAACTTAAGCTTAAAAAGCAAGCTCTCGTGCCAAAGTTGAAGGTTCTTAAATGAAAATATGGTTTGTGAGTCTATGCACCTGTTGCGGGGCACAGTGTGGTCTGCAAAAATTAAACTGATGGTCTGGTATAGCCCCTTCAACCGCTCTAACTTACAACATTCTTCCGAGAAATATTCTTCAAAATATTTTGAAGAAAGTTGTCAGTAGACTATTTGGAAGGAGTCGCGCTTGCCCTTCTTGGGAATCATCACGCAGACTGATTACTACAGATAAGCCGTTCCTGAAAAAAATGGGGAATTATTGGATCAACTTTAATGTACGCTATAACAACAAAAGCATTTTTATTGCAGTATTTGGAATTGTTTAAAAATGACCGTCATGATGTGAATATGTACAAATGTATCAAAATTTTAGTGCTAAGGTATTTTTATGAAATCGATAAACCTGTATGAATAGAGTATGAAAACACATCAAGAAAGGGGTAAATCACCCTCGCATTGCAATTAAAACCACAGAGGCAGAAGAAGAAGAAGAATTGGATTGGTGCGGCGGGCTTGGTACCCACCACCATCAAAAGAACTTCACCCCCGCAAACGATTAAGGGACCACGATTTGAGGATATGGACTTGGAACGTTGACACCATCAACAGGGAAGCTTCTGATATCGTGTTAGTGAATGTCCTCGAGAGATATTCTTACGTTGCTATCAGAAGAATTACTTTTGCAAACTGATGTTTCTACGGGCTCAGTAAGTAGTTAGAGAGCAGAGCCGTCTCTCGCAAAAAAGTCGCTTATCATCGCAGACCTACAATGTAGCTCAGAAGTATGGACATTAACAGCAGCGAATGCGCTGGATAAGACATGCTACCAGTATGGATGAACAGCTCCAGTACAACATGTGTACAAAAGGAAGGCGAAAGACTTTGGGAGACCAAAACTGAGATGGGAAAACCAGGTGCGGAAAGACATAGCCAATCCTGCTTTGGTGCCAGCTAGCACGGAACAGAAACGACTGGCGGGCATTAATAGCAGCGGCGGAGATCGTTAAGCAGTTGTGATTCACATGCAGCGCCAAAGAAGAACACTATCGAAGAGTACAGTTATTGTTTCAAAAATTAATCGCAAATGTTAACGTAGCATTCCATGAATGTTGTTATTTTACATTTCAATAAAAATTTTGTTGAGCTTATGCTATATCAAGTTGCCTTTTTAAAACTCCCATAAACATTTGGAATGGGAATCTAGTTCTCCTCCTATAAATTTAAATCTTGATTTTTGCATATAACAGGCTGTAACTTTGCATGCGGTCCTGACAAAATTGCCAAAAAATTACCATAATTAGTGCAAATGTTGAACTATATGATGATATGGCGCCACTAAATGTTCGACAAATAGAATGGCTTATAGTAAACGGTTTAGGTTATAAAATTGCTATAAATCAAGTAAAATTTGACTTTGAAGGCCAATTTAGACACCATTGGCAATACTTATATGGTGTATTTAATTTTTCTCAGTTGCATTGATATGTGTACTATCCTAGAAGCTTCATAAAATCAGCAAATAATGCTTAGTATGGCCTACAAAATTTCTACTGAGCATAACATTGTGGACAAAGGAAAAAAAAAAAAACTTAAGAACTGTTGTTATGATAACCGACTTGGTTACATTTCGCCCTACATTCCCAAGATATCAGACCGTTCAGCAGTATTAATGTATTCTAAATTATTTCTAAAATCTCCTTTCTATAAACCAACGCCTTTTTTAAGTATGTTACCAGCCTTTCCCAATATATTTGTCGTCAAGGATATCATGTAGCTCCTCCTTTGAAAGATATGGTTTGCCCAGAGACGCCCATTTGTGATCCTTGAGGCAAGGACATCTTCCTAAAAAGTGAGTCAAAATCCTCATTTTCTCCGGTATTACAATGTGGGCATGGCATCGCGCTTTCATCACCCATGTGATATTACAGGTGTCAAGATGCTGTAGTTCAAGGGCAGCTGTATGGTCAAGGATTCTGTAGATTCTTGTTTGGCTGGATCCTTTCCGAGTCATCCGTTTCGCATGAGACTTCTGTCTAAGAGCTTCCATTATACTGAGTCTCATTCTATTCCAATCTTGAGCGGAGCGTAGACCATCTTTCCAGTTAAGAGTGAGAGGAGCGCATACTTTATCCAGTTCTTGTGCACAGAAAATGTTTTTCCCGACTATTTCGGATGTAAGAAAGTGGGGCAGTCGACTCTCTTCATACAAAAATCGGTGTAAATCCAAGGTATAGAGGTGCGCATCATCCACGCAGGTCTCCAAGGATAGAGCATATCCAGAGCATATTTGGTGGCAGCCTAAGGAAATATGTCTGCAGACTATCCACCACCTCGAAGTAGCTGTATCCCCATACCTGTGCGGCATAGGTCTGGACAGCCCTACATACAGCGTTAAATAGTTTCCATTTCGCTCCGATGCTTACATTGGGTTTTGCCAAAAAGGGGCTCCATAAGCAGTTGATACTGGCTTTTGCCTCAGCGTTTCTTCTCAATATATGTTCCTGGAAAGTAAGGGTAGGCGTAAAACATACTCTGAGATACTTATATTCTATATTCTAGTTTTAGAATAGTTTCAAATACTTAAGCTAAGGTCCCACATGCAAATAATTTGCCCAAATTTTGATGAAAAATTAACTAAATTGGCCAACTTAAGAGACTTTTCGGTTATTTTTGATCAAATTGCTTACGTATGGAACCAGAGTTTTAGTTTTGATTTGTACAAAATTTGTTATCATGGCTATTTAGAGAAATTTTATGTAAATTTGGGCAAATTATTTGCCTTTGGGACCATAGCTTTAGTATAATATAGAGAAATCCACATAAAAATTGAACCACTTTGAACCAGTTCCCAACGTCGAAGCAACATCCCTAACAACTTGAGTCGTTAACCAACACTAGACTCACAGCCAAGGCATCTCGGCATTCGCACGTGTTTTTATTTACGCTCCTCAAATTTTCTTTAAATTCTTTTAACAAAATGTATCTCATGTACACCATTAACGAAAACGGCGATCGTGTCTACACGCTGAAGGTAAATTTGCCATTTTCCTACCATAACTAACTCTCACTCACACTCTCCCCCCTCCCACCCACTTGCAGAAACGCACGGAGGACGGTCGTCCCACTTTGTCTGCCCATCCAGCTCGTTTCTCGCCCGAGGACAAGTACTCACGCCAGCGTATTACCATCAAGAAGCGTTTCGGTCTGCTGCTCACACAGAAACCCGAACCTATCTACTAAATTCAATTAGTGTTTAATTCATATTTACACAAAAAATACAATTTAAGTTACTAAAAAAAAACACAAAAATGTTAAATGCGTCGCTTCAGTCCCGCCGTATAGTCAAACAGTTGGGGATTACGAAACTCGCCTCGCATGTCCAACACATAGTACAGAGCCTTGTTTTTAACCTTAATGGGCAGCTGTACTCTGGCCAGGCTGCGGGACTCTTCGGCTGAGATGCATTTCAAGGGAACGGTAATAATACGATTGCGGTTGAAGGGTCCGTAAGTGACAAAGGACACACTTTCGCCTCCCTTGCGTAAGATAAGAAATCTCACCGAGCGCAAAGTAAACATCCAAACCGCAAACAAAATGCCATAGCCTGAAACAAACGAAATGTTTACTCTGGAATTTAAAAGGAAACTCCACTTACCTATGAGAAAACTGCAAGTGGTAATGGCATTTCTGTACTTATTCTCTCCCAGATTGATGCGCTGAAACCACTTTAACTCCTCTCCGGGTATTTCCACCACGGGAGCATCTTTAAGGGTGGTGAAGGCGAAGTGTGACAGGTAGGTCCAGAATACAAATTGACAAATCCCAAAAAAGTTGAGCATTTTATAAAACTTGGGATTTTCATATTTAAAGAGTATAATATCCTTGGGCACACGGGTGCTGATATCAAAAGGGGCGGGATTGAGATTGGCAGGGGCGGAAGCCGATGGCGAGCTGAACCTCTGGACCGGAGATTTGCTTAGATTAAGTAGACTTAATCTTTTAAGCAAGTGATTACCCTGCCGCAGGGCGAAATTGAGTAAATTGCTCATGCTAATTGATCCAACTGAAGGACAGCATTTGTTTTATAACAAATTTAACCTACAAGAGACAGACAGATGTTGATGTTTTGGTTTTACAATTTGCTGCGGCTGGTTCGCGAACCGGAACTAGTCTATTTCAGCAATACTCAGGGCTGGCTGCGGTCAGTGGTTCACAAGAACTATGAACCACAGTTACAAAATGAACCAGGAAAAAGTTTTATTATCTTGGAAATGAAAATTGGCTAAATTAAGCAATAATTTGCCAACTTTTGATGAAAATTTGGCTAAGTAGGCCAAACGAGGGAACTTTTGGCCTTATTCTATCAAATTAAACCAGATTTTAAGTGTTAAGTCCTGCAAAATCTTCAATTTTCATTCCAATTTGATAATAAAAAATTTTACTTGCCTTTTACCCGCATGAAAGATTCTAACGAATTTTCCAAATAAATGTTTTTCATTAAAAATGGATTTTGAAAAAAACATTCTAATAATGATTTCGTTTTGAAAACCCTTTTTATCAAAAAATACTGAAAATACTTCACTTGAAAACGCTTTTAAACAATAGAACTGCCTCAGAAAACCTGGTTGGCTACATAAATTCAGCTACTCTGTGACAAAATTTGATAAGGCTCTTAAGCTAAGGTTCCACAGTCAAATAATTTGCTCAAACTTTGATGAAAATTTCACCAAATATTCATGATTGCATATTTTTCAGCACTGAAAACGGAAACTAAAGTTCCATTTGATCAAATATGTCCGAAAAGTTTCCAAATTTAGACCGATTTAGCCCAATTTGTATCAAAATTTGGGCAAATTATTTGGCGGTGGGATCTTCGCTTAAGTTAAAATAGTTGAAAATTTGATTTCAATGTATGAAATTCTAAAAAAACAAAAAGATACTCTTAGCAGAGTGTTTATATTCAAGTTTAAAATGGCTGAAAGTGGCATTTCACATTTGATCGGTCTGAAACTGGTTCTTGAACCAGTACACACAACATAATAACTTCATGGCTTTAGTTTGAGCACTGTTTCAATTAGGTTTGCAAACGTTCTTGAGTCTGTATAATGTCTAACTATGTATTACGCAACTACACGCCAAGTTCAAAGCTTAAGAAAACATTTTTTTATACCGATTGAGTCGGTTTTGAACCGGTAAAGTATCTTATTTTAAGTTCATAGCTTAAATAATTTTAGAAATGTGTCTCTGAGACTGTAAAAACTTGCTCGGAACCGGTTTTAGTGCAGGAACTTACCTTCTTTTAAGTTCCCTGATTAAACAGTTTCAGATATGTGTCTCTAAACCACTTTAAAGATCCTTAAAACTGGCTTGGAACCGGTTTGAGTGCGGGAAAATATCTCATTTCAAGTTCCTAGCTTAAATAATTTTAGATAAGTTAATATCTATTTCCTTAAAACTGGTTCACAAATGGTTTTGATGTGAAAAAATAACTTATTTTAAGTTCTTAGCTGCTCTTACTAACAAAGTGAGGTCAAGTGGGGGGCACACACACATACAAAGGCTACTGGTAAGTCGTTTAGGAATTCCCAAACGATTATGGCAGCTCTGGCATGTAGAGCTGGCTGTTAGCTTCAGTACAAATGGGCAAAGATCACTGATGATTTGGTAGAGATACCCATAAAACAGCTGTACGATCAACTAACCTCCTTTGTGGTGTGTTGTGTTGCTGTTTTTGAAGTTATGTGCCAGAATAACGAAACCTCGAGCGGTCAGAATATTGAAAGATTTCTATAGATATGTCTCTAAATTAGGGTGCTTTCACACTGTTCGACACATGAGACATGATAATCTAGTAGGCCTGCATTTCCCCATGAAATTCTATGAATTTGACAAGCTATTCAAATTTAAAATCTAACAAAAAGTAGGATTACTAGACGTCATGTCTCATGTGCCGAACAGTGTGCAGGCAGCCTTACTTTTGAGCTCGTTGAAACTGGTTCGAAACCGGTTTTAATGCGGGAAAATATCACATTTTAAGTTACTAGCTTAAATAATTTTAGAAAATGTGTCTTTAAACCACTTTTGAGGTAGATAAAACGGGTTCGAAAACGCTTTTAGTTCGGGAATACACCAACCTAAATGACTAATTTTAGTTTGTAGTATGGGAAAATATCACTAAGGACCGTAAGGTCTATGTGTGGGCCCCCTACATGGGGCAGCCGGAAATACCCACGAAAAATATGGAAAATACCCACCCAAACCACAAATTTTAGGTGCTTGACTTAAATAATTTCATAGTTATGAAACTAAAGCTAACTAAAGTTTATACTAAGAATACGTTTTGAGTTATTGCGTTAAGGGCAACAAGCAGCTTTTTCGCCATGCATGGGGCCTCTTCTTCTTCTAGTTCCGATCCTGTGTGGGACATAGGGCATCAACCACTCCTCTCTTCCAACGAACTCTGTTGTTGGCCGTAGCTTTCAGTTCTCTCCAGGTCTTACCGATGCTTTCCGCTTCTCTACCAACAGTCCTTCTCCAAGTTTCTTTGGGTCTGCCTGGTGTCCGGCCGAATCCATCCAGTGGGTTCCACTCCATTGCCTTCCTGGCGATATTGCTCTCACTTTTACGCCATGTATGCCCTATCCAGTTCCATTTCATTCTGCGTATTATGGTGTTTTGCGCGTTTTAGTAGCTCAGAGTTCCGTATTCTGTCAGGCCAGAAAATGCAAAATATCCGACGCAGGCCGCGGTTCACGTATGTTTGAATTTTGGACACTATGGAAGTTGTAATTTTCCAAGTGGAGGAACCGTATAGGAGCACTGGCATTACGTTAGACTTGAAAAGCCTTATTTTGAGCCAGTGTGGATATGATGAGCATCGCCAAACGGCCGACAGCATCCCAAAAGCACCCTTAGCTTTCTGAAGGCGCGACTCCACATCGAGCTCCGTACCTCCATCCACAGCGACCACGCTGCCCAGGACTGAATATAGTTGAAGTGCTGGACTTGTTCAATGGGCTGATCATCCAAAACCAGCGATTGGGATTGTCCGAAACGAAGGCTAAGCGATTTAGTTTTGGAGTTGTTGTATTTGCCAGGAGGCATATATCGTCTGCATAGTCCAGATGCCGCAATGTGGTTGTCATTGTCCATCCCATGGGGCCTAGTGGTGACAAAAAGTTAAGTTTCGTTTGGACGCAGTTGGAAAAAAAAAATTAAAAAATTTTTTTATTGACAGGATTTATTTATAATTTGTGAAAAATGTCGATCCAATACTATTGCGTATGTCGATGTAAAGAATCGAACATTATATTGAGACGTGCCCCAAAAGATCAAGACAGAAGAAAAGTGTGGTCAAATTCAACCGGTGTTTTACTTTTACAAAATATGGTAAAATTTGCCAAAGGCATTTTACGGAGAAATGACTTTCGTTCAACAGAAGGCGATAAGAATGGTCGCAGACTTCTTTTAAAAAGTGCCATTCCGAAAGGAACTATGCCCAACACAAATGACTTCAGTTCGCAAACTGAGTAAATGTATCTTAGCTTTTACTTTGATGAATTATTTATTTGATGTGAATGCAGTTTTAGGAAAGAAGTCGTGGACTGTGGCATAGCGTTAGAAAATTTGCGCTTAAAAATCAAGGTTTTCGAGTTGGAAAAAGAGAATGCTGCCTTGAAACAAAAAATTGCCAACTTCGCGCGTATGGAAACGTCTTTGAATAGGTTTTTTACGGACTCCCAAGTCCGTCGATGGGTAAGTGAAGGGAAACGTGCTAAATGGAATCCAGAAGATTTGTCCTATGGAATTTGTCTTCATGCTGCTGGGCCACGTGCGTATAGCCATCTGTTAAAAAAGGACAGAAGGATATTGCGGGATTGGTCGCAGAAGTTGGACGTTCAGCCTGGAACGCTGGATTTTATTGTTGATTTCAAGAAGAACGCAGTTGATGTCTCCGACGAAGACAAAGTTTGCGTTATTTCATTTGACGAAATGAAAGTGGCAGCAGTGTTTGAGTACGACCACTCACGAGAAGCAGTGAATGATCCATGCAACTACGTTCAAGTTGTCATGGTGCGGGGCCTTCGAAAATCCTGGAATCAGCCAATTTTCTTTAAATACGACACTCCTGTCACCGTGGACGTTTTGTATGATATCCTTAACAAATTGTATGGAGCTGGATATCACGTGGTGGCGATAGTTTCGGATTTGGGGACTTTTGAAAAGTGCCAGCGAATACCAATAAAATTTATTCATGCATGTACTATTGATATGTTTGTAAATCTAAGGGTGCTTTGCTTTTTGTTTTATTCTCTCTCTCTCTCGATTTTAGCAAAAGCTGTCAGTACTCGATAAACTCGGAATGCCATACCTTATATAGTTGTATCATGATTTGGCAGCAGAAAAAGTCTCAGCTGTTTCTGTCTAGTCATGGAGCAAAAAGTATTAGAGAGGAACTTTGCTCATTCGACACCGCTTCTTCCAGAAAATTGTCAGCTGATCGCTCTCTAGATACTTTTTGGTCAACTGTTCGCTCTCTCGACCATTTGAGTTATGGTCGTCTCGCTCTAACCACAATGATTTCCTAGACTTTGAAGCAAGGTATACTAAACAAGGTAGGCTCACTCGCTCTCTCAGAACTCCGTATATTTGTGTCAAAGAGAGCGAGAGAGTAATATATTTCAATACAAAGCCGACTAAACTACTAAGTAAAATACAAAAACTTCGTCCGCGGAGATGCTTTGCTTACAACAGTTGCTTAAGCCCCGAATACACTACACAAATTTTTGCGCAAAATGCTTATGTGTGTTAGTGAAACATGTACACGCATTTCGTGCGTGTGACACATACACCCATATTTCACTAACACACATTAGCGTTTTGCGCAAAAATTTGAGAGATGTAAGGACCAATTTACTGACTGAAATTGATCAAGTTGTCAAGAGAGAGAGAGAGAGAGAGAGGTGAGTGAGCCTACCTTGTTTAGTATACCTTGCTTTGAAGCAGTGTCCGGCAAAACACACATGCTTATTTTGCCTTTGCATGTGTGCGTTCAGACACGCGAGAGCGCTCTCAGTTAGCACATGTTTGTTATTGCAAAAGAGAGCAGTGTACGCTCGTATAGTGTCAGTGTATCGACGCCGCTGCTACAGAGGATGGACGTCGCTACTTGTATACACAGAAAGTTGAACGGTGCCGGACACTGCTTTGAAGTATCTTTTGAGCACTGTCGTTTAGCACCAGCAAAATTGAGAGGCAAACCAAAGTTCCTCTCTAATACTTTTTGCTCCATGACTAGGCTGAAACAGCTGTGAGACTTTTTTGCTGCCAAATTCTTTAAGGGCTCAAAATAGATTTGAGAAGAGATGGTGCCACATGCATGAGGAACTTTTACGTAATTTGGTTTCAACGATTTATACTTACGCAGTCTGGATTGTCCTACGAAAATGAGTATTAAAGCAGAGTTCCCCAACGATAGCCCCGGGGCACGAACTTACTTGCCAGTTCTTAGATGTTGTGAGAGGAAAACATGGATGGATTTCCCCCTCATCCATGAGCAGCTCCAAGTGTTCCCCCGCCTCGGTGTTAGCTAATGATGCTGGTGCTGGCTGTACCTGCGTCTGAGATGGCTTCAGCTGCAAGTGTTCCTCGTCCTTGGGCGTAAAAACACACATGACTTTGGCCCCCGGGGGTCTAAGGGCTGCCCAACGCCTTAAGGGATCAAACCAACACTCCCAAACTTGTATATATATGTATATAGACTACCTTTTCCGATCAATTCAGGCCATTTGCCTTTGTACAAGTTCAGTTTTTTCCATCCCTTCGTCCATTCATGAGTTAGTTTTGCATTTGGAACTAGTTCGTAATTGGCACATTTTTGTTGTTGCCCCGTCCGCTGGGATATTTAGTCTGTGTGTGTGGTTGGTTCATCTCAGTGTTCAGGGCAGCGGACGACGACGACGCTAATTTTGTTTCTTATTTTATTCCTCTGCTCAGTCTGGTGTCAACAAAAACCGATTAGAAACTGTCAAAAACATTCGAATTATCACCGCAAACACTGTTAACCATACGGAATAGATGTCAGTTAGGGTTTTTCTAAAGACGCCCAACTAAAAAAAAAAAAAGAAACGAAACGAAGATTGAGAAATTCAGATAATTTGGAGGGGAAAAGGTAAGTGGCCTAAGCTGAAGCATTAATCATTAAGTGATATGTATATAAATATGTTTGATACTAACTAAGGTGGGAAGATTAAGGGGGTATTCAGATGATATCTACATCATCAAAGGGCACTTTTGTAACATTTGCGGTGCATGAATAGGGTTGTCAGGTGTGGGCGAGAGTGACTAAAAATAAATAACAAACTTTAGGTTTAAGATAAATTAAAATTATACTTAATTTAAATGATATAAAACAAATTTAAACAAAAAAGTATTAAATATAAAATGATTTTTAAAGATTTAAAGAGGGTGGCAACCCTAGGGTATATGTGGTAAAAACTCTAGGCTAGGGTTATAATAAGATTTTAAACATTTGTTTTTTACGGGGGGGAGGGGGTTAACACTTGGCAACCCTGGAAACAACAAAGTGTACAAATAGAAGAACGAGCGAGCAAATGTTGCCCCATTGCTTTTACTTTTTGGTTTGCTGGTGCCGCTGGCCGACTAACTCTGACGCTGCCTCGCATATATGTATACATTTGTATGTATACTTATGTGTGTGGGTGTAGGTTAGTCTTAGATCGTTATAAGGGAAAAGTTTTTTCCACTTGGATCCTTTATATATGGCCACATATACCTAACCTCACTTTATAACAAAATCGATACGTAACCTAAAAAGAATGTGGCAAATTTTGCACACATATTGTTATACATACACACACAGATACGCTGGTTACTTCAGCTAAACTCTGTGTGTGTGTGTGTGAGAGGGAGAGAGAGCGATTGGAATTGATAAAACCCAAAACGAGTTCAGACTTGGTTAAACCGGAGTAAGAGTATAAACCTGGGTCGGCTTTGAAAATCCTCAACCGATTTAGCTTTATAATGCCAGACGACCAGGCCTCAACTTTCGTTGTTGTTTTTTTTTTTGCTTTGTAAATCTGTTTTAGCTGCTGCTTTTTCTGTATCTTTCGGTTCGTACGAGACGACGTTTTTTCATTTTGTCGTGCGGCGAGCGCTATGGACAAAACTTTATTCATTTTATTTGGTACATGCAAACGTTCGTACATACGTACATATATGCTTGGGGTACTCTCTCTCTCTCTACGCTACGCTCTCCCCTGTGGTCTTCACTGTAAGTGAGTTGGGTAACTAAACCGGTATCCTGTTTGAAGGTTCTAAGTTTTAGTTAGAACCGAAAGTACGGGACTTCGACCCCGCCTCCACCTGTTAAGAAGGGGGACCGGTACCGCCCGCCTCTCTTTAAACAGCTTTAGACAATTGTTTTCGGTTAAATTTGCTTTACTAATTGCCCCTCTCCCCCCTGCGTACAGCTATATAGAGTCATCTCCTTCTGACATACTTACTTGCTTACATCTAAACATTAGCTATGTATTTTATACAATTTAATTCTTGCTTTGGTTTTGCGTTGTTATCAAAGGTCGCCGAAGATCCCTGCGTTGTTGGTTTTTTTTGTATTTTTCCACCCCTTCTTCCCCCCCCCCTAACGTTTGTCAGGTTCGGGCTGTCCACTTGCTAAGCCGTACTACCCCGTTTTCAGTTATGTTTAAGCACACAACACACACACACACACACATGCAGACATATGCCATTTTCAAGTTGACGTCACTGGCCCCAAACTACACTGCAAAATGTAAAAGTTAAAGTTATATATCAAATCATTATCCAACCTGACACGCCCTATTCCCCTACAGCCGCCCTTGCTCAATAATGCAACACCCGCAATCTCACTCTCCCTCTCTTTGTTGCTCTCTCTCTTTTGCTTTGCTTTGCGTATGCCGTCAGCTGGCTTTGCATTCGCGTTCGCTTCGGCAAAATGTTTTTAGTGCTGCCTTGAACTCGCCCAGAACAGTTGAACAGAAAACATTAAGATTTCTTAATTTCTGCGAGTGTAGTTCTAAAACATTATAAAATTATTTAAAATAAAGCCACTCCCTTTTAACCTTAGGTAAGTTACCTTAGTATAAGAAAAAAAAAAAAAAAAACTTCATTCTAACCTCACTTTTTTTTAGCAAAGTCAAAATAGAGTTGCCCATATTATCAGATACCATAATATAATCCTAGAACTCTATTTATTTACCTATAACGCCGAATTTGTTTTCCATTTTCCTTCCGTTGTTTTTTTTTTATATGGCCGTTTCTCTTGCTTTGCTTTGTGCAGCAGTCAATTCGCTCTTGTTGCTGCTGCTGCTGTTGCTGCTGTGGTTGTTGTTGTTGTTGCGGCGTTCGCCAACAACCGAACACACAGCACCAACAACACATGGTTAGTTAGGTATAGATACACACCGAAACTGAAATAGCTTGTACAAAAAGTCGTTGGTCTAGAATTGGGTACATAAATTTCTGGTTTTCGTTTTGAGTAACTGTAGCATTACTACGTATCGAAATTCTGATATAAGATCCTAAAATCAGGTCAGGTCATTGACATATATATAGTATACATATATACGTATGCTAACTGTGCACTTAACCATTTTGTACTTATTGTCCAAAAAACTACCGCCAAAGCTTTTTGGGGGAGAAGCTTTTTCAATTGATGTAAGCTTTTTTTGGCTCTGATGCCATAATTCATGAGAAGCCTGGCCAATGATGTTTGGTTTATTCAAACATTCTCTTCTTTCATCAGTTGCAAGAAGGAAGGGGGAGGGGGGTTCATTGATTTTGTTACTAGAGTTGCCACCCCATCAAAGTAGCCCGTAGAGAGTTGTCATGTAATGATTTCAGCTCTCTGTTTTCTCTCCACAGTTCAATGTGTTCGTTGTAAAACTCACAAAAGGGAATTAATAAAATAAAGCGTCATTATGATGGAAGTAACTCAGAATGTGGAATTGAAGGAATTGCCAACGGACGGAGCTTTAATGCGTACCATTACAGCAGAGCTGCATAATCATGATGTAGTAGAGCCCAGAAGTGAAAGTCCTGGTAAGTTTTCAAAAAAAAAAAATACTATAAATTTTACAGTGGTCACAAAAAGTATACGACCTTACCTTTCACTACTTTTAATCTGAAACTTGTTACTTTATAAAGATTTTCGAAAAGCTTATGTTTGAGAAAAGAAGGGAAGGGGAAAAGCTTCGACGCATTAAACTGGGTTTCGTTGATTACTCGATTGCTCTCTTTGATTTTGTTTCAAAACATCTTTAAAAATTCGCTCCCATTTAATCTATGAAGTGTGCGTCATCAAAGAAGATTTAACTTAGAAGCACAATTTGAAACGCTCTCTAATTTTGGTTTCAAAACATCTAAAAAGTCCCGCTCCCATGTATACTCTAACAAGGTGTGTCGTCAACAAAGAAGATTTAACATTGATATGAAATGAGAGCACAATGAATGAAACGTCTACTCTATTTCACCAAGGTATACTCAAAAAAGGTAATGACTTCACTCGCTGTCTCGCTCTCTTTGCTTCCTTCTTAAATGTCAGTCTGTTGATTGGAGCGACGCATCTCCGCGCACGAAATTTTTTTGATTTTCTTCTTAATTTTGTGACAGACTTTACGTGTTTTTTTTTCATTTTTAGCAATGGCGCCTCCATATTGCACTTTGTGTAAAATTTTTTTTTGTGAAATAAGTGTAAAGTGCGTTCATGTGAATGAAATAAGAAGTAGCAAGAGAGCGAGTGCGACTACCTTGTTAAGTATACCTTGCGCCTCTCTATTTTGAGTGATGTTCGCTCTCTTGTGGCAAGAACACAAGAATAATTGTCTCATAGGAAAACATGGTGGTTAGAGCGAGACGAACGTAAGCCCAAAAATAACTCAGAGAGCCAAAATGACAGCGAACAGCTGATTAAAATCTCAGTGAAAAGTTGTCGACGCATTAAACTGGGTTTCTATGTTGAATCTTCTTTGGCCTTAGGACATGATACAATAATTCCAAGGTAGCGCAACCGGATTAAAAGCTTTTCAGCGCTATAAAGAGCCAAATGCCATTGTTTTTTTTTCGGTTATCTGTCAAAGTCACAAAAAGGGCTATCGGAATCACAGACTTCGAGGCTGCGGATGAAGTTTATTGAACTACTGTGAGACAATTCAAAAAATTGTGATCAACTCGTGTTATCGATCGTCCAAAAACTCAACCCTGTTTCGAATCTATTGTGATGAGACAAAGGGAAACTGTCGAAAAACTTCATTGCCAGCCGAGGCCATGAAGCTTTGCCTGCTTTTACTTCCGAACATTGGAAATATGACACTAAAATTATTCGAACCTTATTACAAAAACACCATATAAACTAGGGTTGTCGAAATATCGATATAGAATACATTTTGACGATATTTTTATGAATACTTTTTGATTTTTGGACAAAAAGGAAGGTTTCTTTAGGCATTTCTTGGATATTAGTGGCATCAGTAATACTAGTAATATCAAAGAGAATGCCCTCAGAAAACCCCCATTTTTGTGGCCGAAACTAACAAAAATACACACCAAAAATTTATTCAACAAGTATTCGATATCGATATTTCGACATCCCTAATATAAACGACTCTTCAAGAAGAGTCGAGCTAGAGTACCATTTTACCATATAATATTAACTGACTGAAAACTCGAAAAAGACTTCTATCTGATCAACAAATATAAAATCTACGGTAAAGGCCATTAATACATATTCGTTGGTTGCGTTTCGATTTGCAAAGTTCATAGGAGAGAAAGACAAGTTTTATTTCTCTATGTAAGTCAGGGTTTTCCAAGAAGAGAGGGCGAAAATGTGACTGTGTCTCTCTCTAACACACAGTGATGCATGACTTCGGCAGGCATTCAGTGTAAATTGGCATAACCAGGGGCTATGTGTCTAAGGGCGGCTGAAAGATGAACTGACGGCAGAACTTATGGCTGATCCTGACAAATAACCACTCTCTGTGCATGCTATTGCACAGCAAGTTTGGTTTTGATCTTTAAAATTCAGTTGTAAGCTCAGCTTTGCATAATCCATCAAACATGTTTGCTTCCATCGGCTTGCTGATGCACTAAAATATCATGGTAGGGAATGCGCACTGTGCGCATAGGCCGTGGGCACTTGTGGGCACAATCAAGCATGTTTGCTTGCTGTTGTACTAAAATATCATGGTCAGCCGTCAGTTCATCATTCAGCTGCATGTGTGCGTGCAGCCTAGGTGCATATAAGCGTGAATACGCACTGTGCGCATAGGCCGTGGGCACCTTTGGGCACAATCAAGCATGTTTGCTTGCTGTTGTACTAAAATATCATGGTCAGCCGTCAGTTCATCATTCAGCTGCATGTGTGCGTGCAGCCTAGGTGCATATAAGCGTGAATACGCACTGTGCGCATAGGCCGTGGGCACAATCAAGCATGTTTGCTTGCTGTTGTACTAAAATATCATGGTCAGCCGTCAGTTCATCATTCAGCTGCATGTGTGCGTGCGCCCTGTGCGCATAGGCCGTGGGTACTCTTGCATTAAAGCTTTTCGTTTGTAAAGCTCTGTGAGCAAACCTCTCTGCAAAAGCAAAAGCTTTGCGCAGACGAAGCAGTAAAATGCAAGAATTTTTGGAAGTAAAAGCTCTAAAAGTGGAGAAAATAACAAAGAAGCTTTGGTAAAAACGTAAGTGTTGCTTACATAAACCCAGCGAAAAATAATACTTTTATAAATATGATCTCAAGACCAAAAATGATCTAAATGACATCATTCTTTCGCTGTTTCTATACAAATTGGAAACTTTCCTATGCAAAGTTTTAGGAAATAACAAAAGTCTGAGAATTCTCAACATTTCTTTTTTCAGTTCATTTTGAATATAATTCAAAACTTGGCGCAGTAGGCGGTCATTCCATAAGTTATTTCAAATATGTTGTTTAAATGTTCTTTCTTATTTCAATAGCATCTATTTTGTACGTTTGCTTTCTTTATTTTGTCTATTTTAAAGGTAAATTATTAATGAGTGAAATCTTAAGAGTGCGATTTGTACAAAGTGATGATCACTTACAGTTCGATATTGGTTAAGATGCCAAGAAGAGGTCGTGCTGACATTGGTCGACGGTCTCGGCAAGCAGGGCGGCGCCGTAATGTCGCAGCCCTTCGAACAGAAGAGGAATGTTCGATTGAAAGGGAATTAACTCGAATCAGAATGATTGAATAGAGTAGGCGATGGTCAAAAGAGGTTAGAGCCAAGGCATACTAAACAAGGTAGGCTCACTCGCTCTCTCACAACTTCTTATATTTGTGTCAAAGAGAGCGAAAGCGAGAGAGTAATATATTTCAATACAAAGCCTACTAAGCTACTAAGTAAAACACAAAAAATTCGTCCGCGGAGATGCTTCGCTTACAACGGTTGCTTACTGAATGAAATTTAACAAGTTGTCAAGAGAGCGAGAGAGTGAGTAAGCCTACCTTGTTTAGTATACCTTGGTTAGAGCTACAACGATTGAAAGGAACAGAAGTTCGTGCTCGACAACGAGCAATGAACAGTGAAAGAGCTGCCTTTCAATACAGTGCGCACGCATCAGTTTAATTCCAGTTTTCCCTACAGTCTTACCTAGTGAAATGAGTCTTGAATTAATCAAATTAGTTTGGTAACGATAGTTTGGGAACAAGTTTATATCTTCACTTAAATACTGGGCGTATACTTCTGGTGACCACTGTAAATAATGTGTACCATGTGACCAATTATAATAATTATGCTTTTCCCCTAGATATGAAAACCCTAGAAAATGGCAAGGAATCAAATCGACGCGATAGCACTGAAAAAGAAGAAGAAAAGCAAGAGCTGAGCAATGGGGGGGAGCAGGTCAGTGCAGAGAATGATGTCAAGAAGCTGGAAGGATCCGATACGGAACGAAATGCGGGCACTGATTTGGATGCACTCTTAGATAAAATAAGCTCAATTGAGGATCGTAGTCCCAAGCAGTTGACAGAGGCTATCGATAATCACGATGTTTTGGAAGAAGAGGAGGAGCAGGGTCACACTGAGGCTCAAGAAGAAGAGGAAGAGGTAGCTGAGAAGGCTAGCGATAACCACGATGTTTTAGAAGAGCAGGAGGAGGGTCACACTGTGGCTCAAGAGGAAGAGGAAGAGGTAGCCAAAAGGAGCCAGAAAGCGTGGAAGAAAAATCGCTGCCTGAAGCTGAAGAAGTGAAAGCCGACGCTCCAAGTGAAGAAAAGGAAGCTAAAGAAGAGGAAGCTTCAGAAGAACAAGAACCTCCTAAAGAAGAAGTGGCAAAACCTCTAGAGGAGGAAACGGCGCAAATAGCTGAAGCGGATAAGGAAGAACAGAAAAGCAATTTGAATAAATCCGGGGATGTGTTTATGGATGCTTTGGAAAGTATTTCCAGTTCGGATGAATTTGATGAGGCAAAGCCAGCCACAGTAACAGCTATAAACCCCAAGGAGCAGCCCTCAAACGGTCTAGAGGAGATTTCTTCAGATGAGGACATTTTAAAAGATGATAAAGCTGAACCACCCGTCAAATCTGCTGCTGAAGAAATGACTGTCATAGATTTGGATTCATCGGACGAAGGGGCCACCAAGGAAGCCACCAATGAATTACCCGAAAAGTTGGAGGAAGCTAAAGAAAAAGTAGCAGAACCCATGGAAGTGGATGAAGCGGAGCCCCTAGAGAACCCCAAAAGTGGAACACAGGAAATGAATGATGACAATCATTGATGAAATCTTAATAGAGGCGGCCAAATCCTGTGACAAAGAAGAAACCCCACAAGAAGAGCCTTTAGCTAATGGTGTTAAGGACAAGGAGAAGGAAAAAGACAAGGAAGAATCAGCCAAAAATGAGTCTGATGACGAGGTCATATTCTATGAAGTGAAGGGCAAGCAGGGCGAGGCATCTAAGGTAAATGAAGAGCAAAAAGTGGAGGAGGAGAAGGAGAAGGAGGACCCTAAAGTAGCCAGCCCAGAAACCTCCAAAGTTTCCGCTGATAAAGATGATGAAGTGGTTTTGGTATCCGAAGATGAGGAAGAAGAGAAAGCAGACAAAGATTTATTGGCTGATAACTCGGACAATGCCTGCGATCAGTTTGAGAAAAATAAAACCCAAGAGAAGCCAAAAGCTGTAGAACTGCCCACTGCAGAGGTGGTCGATAGCAACTCAAATAGCAGCAGTCTATTGCGTCCCTCGGAGGATATAGAAACGCCTCCGGTTAAACGCCTAAGGCTAAGCACTGAAGAGAAGACTGAAACTGGTGACCCCAAAGCGGAAGAACAGTCTGAATCAAGCCCTAAAGAAGGCGAGTCAAAAACTAACATAGCCAAACGTAGTCTCAGTCCCAAGAAGGATGAGGAGGAAGAGGAGGAGCTACCCAAAAAGAAACTAAAAACTGATGAGGGTTCCGACTCGAATAGCTCACAGGATGGTACGCTGCACATAGATTTGGATGCCCCCGAAAAGGAAGAGACGGTCAAACCGGAAGAGGATCAAAAGGAGCCCGTTTTACTCTTAAAACCCGAGCCCCAGCTCAAGACTGAGGTCAAACCACTTCGCTTGGAGTTTGTACGAAGTTTCCGCAAAAGTTTTGACAAAATGACTCGCCAGGATTTGGAGGAATTGGTCTTGCAAAAGGTGGTGGAGGGCATGCTGGTGAAAACCGAGTTTGCTGACATACGCAGGCAGCTGGACAAGTATGAGACCACCTTAGCCAACTATCGTCGCAAAATTGCGGAGGTATCCAAGCAGTTTCTGGATTTGGAGACGGTACACAAACGTGTTCTCAAAGATTTGGAAACCAAGAATGCTCAATTCACCGCCCCGGTGAGAATAACCCGCGCTGTGGGCCTACAGGTGGGCATGTCCATGAAGGCCATTAAGCCTTCAGCCTCATCGGGGGCTCCTTCTGCTGCTGAGCAGTCATCCATGTCAGCACCTCCTGCTGGAACTCCACCCAAGGCTAGCACCTCACCCTTGCGTTCGCCCTTAAGAGTGCCCGTGGGACGTCCACCAGGTTCACAAAATTCACATCAACGTCCAGCTGCCTTTGGAAAATCGAATGCTGGATCAACTCCCACTCAGCCCATACGACGTGGCTGTGTACAAAAGATTACACCACAGCGACCAGGACCCGGTTTGACTTCACCAGCCCCCTCAAGCGCCGCACATCGTGTGCAAACCTCACCTACAGGCCTGCAAAGGCCTTTGCATGCTTCCAAGCATACAGGAGGAGGTCAAGGTCCTAGCAATTCAGCAGCTGCTGCCATGGCCAGTGCAGCGGCTATGCGGGCTAGGAGTAACAACACACCCAGTGCCTATATGGCACAAAAACAGCAACAACAACAATATCAAGCGTAAGTACATGCCCTCCTTGTACTCCCAAAATGGGACTCATCTTACCCTTCTTTTATTAAAGGTCTCGTCTGGGAAACACAGGACCCAAGCCAACTCCCAAGGTCATTACCAAAGCTGCTCGACCCATACCCATAGGTGGCGGCACTGTCTCGGTGCCCGTTTCAGCTACTTCTACCAGTGGCTCTTCAGGTCAACAAAATCAACCCAGTCTGGCCCCAGCCAAGCCCAAGGAGAAGGCTGTCATTGATCTAACCGATGAGGATGATGCAGCTGCTGCTGCGGCGGCTGCAGCCGCCTCCGAGGCCAGTGCACGTCTTAAGCAGACACCCAATGTGACAGTGAGGCGAAGTTTACCCGCTGCTACAACATCTACATCAAGTGCCGGATCCGCAGCCGGGGTATCAGCTGGAGCAGGACGTGCAACCACAGCTTCGAATGCATTAAGAGCCTCCCCTATGCATGGGCCCAGAGGGAATATTGTGTCACGACAAATTGTGGGCAATAATGCGGGAGGTGAGTAAAACTTTAATTTATGGTTTTTTTCTCTAGCTGCGAGCAGGGCCTCTTCTCCCGGTTACAGTTAAAGCTCTGCTCTTTCTTATATAAGCTGTATGTTGTCAGTCGCCTCTCACTCCCTTTTTTGATAGATTTTAGTATTCAACATATTATATTATTGATACATGTCCCTTTCCCCCCGATTTTTACGTTTTCCACTGTAGAAAGTTTTCTAATTTGCGATTTGAAACCTGTTTTTTGGTCTTGAAATGATCAGTCATGCTTACACTTTCACTTCCGCAAAAGTTTTGCGATTTGAAACCATTTTCTTGCAACATTTTGGTTTTAAATTATTAGCTATGCTTCCACTTTCACTTCCGCAAAAGTTTTGCGATTTAAAAACGGATTTTTGAAACATTTTCGTCTTGAATGACCGCCCGTCAAACTCATTTTAAAACGCGTTTATCTTAAATCTTAAACATTTTCGGTCTTTAAATTATCAGCCATGCTTCCACTTTCACTTTGACAAAAGTTTTGCGATTTAAAAGCGGATTTTTGAAACATTTTCGGGGAGCCATGCTTCCATTTTCACTTTCGCAAAAGTTTTGCGATTTAAAAACGCGTTTTTGAAACATTTTCGGTCTTTAAATTATCAGCCATGCTTCCACTTTCACTTTGACAAAAGTTTTGCGATTTAAAAACGGGTTTTTGAAACATTTTCGGAAACCATGCTTCCAATTTCACTTTCGCAAAGTTTTGCGATTTAAAAACGCGTTTTAAACATTTTCGTAATCATCGCTTCCATTTTCACTTCCGAAAAAGTTTTGCGATTTAAAAACGCGTTTTTGAAACATTTTCGGTCTTTAAATTATCAGCCATGCTTCCACTTTCACTTTGACAAAAGTTTTGCGATTTAAAAACGGATTTTTGAAACATTTTCGGGGAGCCATGCTTCCATTTTCACTTCCGCAAAAGTTTTGCGATTTAAGAAAACGCGTTTTTGAAACATTTTCGGTCTTTTAAATTATCAGCCATGCTTCCACTTTCACTTTGACAAAAGTTTTGCGATTTAAAAACGTGTTTTTGAAACATTTTCGGGGAGCCATGCTTCCATTTTCACTTCCGCAAAAGTTTTGCGATTTAAAAACGGGTTTTTGAAACATTTTGGTCCCAAATAGCAAGAATTTTGCGGAAGTGAAAGTGAAAATGATAGCATTTCTTTATAATTCAATTCCATTTCTCCTTTTTTTCTGATATTTTTCGTACCTTACAAATTTTCAGAAAATTTGAATATATTTAAAAAGACAGAAGACTTAAAATCCCCTGAGGAAAGTTTAAAAGAGCAAAGCGGAAATACTTTAAATGAAAACAATGAGTCGAAACTAATGTTTGACAAATTGCAACGCAAAAGAGCTTTAACAGCTGCCAGAAACAGAGCCTATCGATACAGAAAAAAGAATTTTTCCACAACTGAAACAACTCTAAAGGATTTACAAGTCAATCCAGATGGTTTAAAACAGAAAATGGCTTCAACATCTGCCAGAGTTGAAGTTAAACGAAACAGACAAACTATGGCTACGGACAACAAAGATGCTAACTCTTTCGAGAACAAAGAAGAGAATGAAGAACTAACCTGGGGTGAGTCAATTGACAAAATGCAAAGTAAAGGACGTTACGGACTTGCAAAGTAACCAGAAGTTAATTGAGAGAAGAGAAGCTGAAGAAGTTTTAAAAACAAATGTTATGCTTAACAGCACATTTGTGGAGTCTATGTAAAGCAGCGATGTTGTTGTTGTAGCGGTAAGAGAGAAAGAAAGAATGTTAGAGGTGGATGGTATATATCGCTCTTATCAAGATGCATAGTTTGAATGGAATGTGTATGTGTTATTGTGTAAAACAAATTGATATCTTTATACTAGGAGAGATACGGAATTATTAGTTATTCGTGAGTGGGTCAACAGTTTGGTCGTTGCACAATTTAAATCTTATTAAGAAAATTAAATATAAGATTAAGAAATAAGGTTTAGATAAGACTCAAAAGGATATTTAGTTACGAGTCTAAGAAGTGAGCGATAGATTGGGAGAATAGATAGTGGGATTATCAGAGATGGCCCCTCCTACCAATCAACCTTTGACTACGGTTATCTGCCTTTCTTTGGTGCGAGAGGAGAGAAACAAAATGTAAATACCAATATATTTCACCGTGCTTGATGCAGGGACGGTGGACAGAAAAATCAGATGCTGAACGGTAGAAGAAAAAAAAAAAAATTTTTCATCCGATTGGCGGCCTTTGTGCAAAATAAAAGTGTATGAAGTGGTGTGAGGGTGGGTGTAGAGTGGGTGGGTGGGGTGTGTGGGAATAGTGGTTTTCAATGTGTCTAGAGCGCGCGTCGGGTAATTTGCTAGTATGAATATATGCGACAAGCTGTATGCGCTCTCTCTTACACTGACTCGCTCTGTGTTTATGCTAAACTCTGTCGTTCTCTTAAGTGTGAAACCTTTTCAACTAACCTTTTGTACATTTTGGTCTTCCAGAAGCACGCATTTTATGACCGATTGACTGACAGCCACTGAACAGTGAGCGCGATCGCAGCTTCGGTTGAGGAAAGCCCGAGAGAGTTTTGTTTTTTTTTCGGTCTGTGACGTGAGCAGAGCAAACTGAACATTGGGTTGAGAGTTAATTACGAGCTATGGCGATTGTATAGGAGGTAGGGAGGATGTCGAATCTCCAGGGTGTAGCCCTGGGAAAGGTAGCACACTCTATGGGGTGCGTCCTAAGTGGGAGGTCATGTGGTCTTCCTTCACAGTCAGGGCACTCATCTACTACCTCAAGGTTAGGTTAAAGACGCATGAGTATCCTCATCTGAGGGGGGCAAGAGTCGTGGGAGTGGTTCGCCGTTTCGCTGATAGGTTGTTATTCTTGAGCTCGTTGATGGTAGTGTCGTCTGTCTGCCTGTGGATTTGTCCGCTCATGTTCAGAGCTACATAGGCGGACAGGTTGGTGGCGTAGTTTGTCAGTTGTCGAATCACGGGCAAGAAGATGACGAAATCTTATCTGCTGATACGTGAGGGAACGATGGTTCGCGTGTTCTTCCACAAGGCTGCTAGCCAAATATTTGCTTGTCCAGCCTGCTTTAGTGGGCTTCAACTCACAGGTATATGAACTTCCTGGTGGAGGTGGTGGTCCTCGTGAGTCATGGACCGTTCTGAGAGCAGCTGACGCCACATTGACAGCACACAATGTTGCGTCGCCCTTCTTGTAACTTCAAGCCATCAGCGAACAACTTCTAACTAACTTCTTTGAAAAGTATCAGGTCCAAACTAATATTTCCGAACAAGTACTAACTAAATTCTGTACTCAGTCTACAGTCCACTTCCACTGTGATTGTCCCATTGGCAAAAATTTTAATCAAAATTTAACTTTTTAGGCCCACTGTTGGTGTGCAGGCGTCAATTGTTTTTAATATGGCGCACCGAAGAAATCCCCACAAAAAAGTTTTCTGCCCTGCAGAAATATGTTTTTGCCGAAATTATTGATAGGAGTAATTGTTCTAAAGAACAAATTACAAAAATCGGGAATAGATTGCGAAGTTTTTGTTGGAAATTAATACATAAATGGAAAGATAGCCAAAGAAACCTACCGGCTTTTGAAGCAAAGAACCACACATATTTAAACGCTCCACTTATATTACTGGATACGCCAATTCATGCTGAACGACTCAAACGGGAGTTTGTGGAACAACAAAACCAAACTCCAAGCTCTGAGCGAAAGCAAAATGTATGCAAAGTGGAGTCAAAACTATGGGAAGGTAAGAAATGTTTACCTTAAGAGCGGCAGTTAGATTTAGTTATAAAAAAAGACTCACGGAAGAAAGGCAGCAAAGGTTAATCGAAACGCGTAGGAGAACAAATGAGTTCAGCAAAAGAGAACGGCCCGAAATTAACCCCAGTTTTAAAACAAAGCCTTGCCTTTGTAAGATATATGATATAGATAAAATAAAGAAAGACGACTTGCAAGTCTTTTAATGGACAGTATAGCTACATTCAGGAAGCTGCTCAGTACAGTGAGTGTCACTAATTTGGTGAATGTAAAGCTATAAATGAGTCAAGAGACTACGCACAAGAGTAAACGTACTGATTTAAGGCCTATACTCAAATAAGATACATTTTTAGTTTGGTACGATATTTCACATAAATATAAAACAATTTTGTACAGCTTTGAAATCTGAATACGTTTGAAAGGTCATCTTATTTGTATGAAATAGTTTCTATTCATATGAAATATCGTACCAAACTACAAATTTATCTCATCTGAGTATAGGCCTTTAGCGTAAAATAGTTTTAGACGACATTGAGCAGGCTACAACAACAAAGTACACAGTTTTTGTACCTGTGATGATCTCACAGTTGTCAGTAACCCATGCATTAGCTAAAATTCTGCAAAAAGTTTAATATTAACATAACGAGACCTCGAGACAGCTTAATATTACCTAAAGCTGACACTAATTTCGACGAATTTTGATCTAGTTTTATAAAAATGTTTGTTATCAGTCCGTTGGAAACTGTATTTTACTTCTACTAGCCAACTTTATCTTAAATTTGATCGTAAAATAACTTTTCCGGTTATTAAGAGGCGTTTATCAGAGCGAAAACCCGCTCAGAATACCCAAATATGAGTATTTGAAATTATTATGCCACTAACTCTGACAAATTTCGAGCCAGTTTAAGGAGGATGGGCGTTATGGATTACTTGTAATGCTGTATCATGCTTCTACAACCCTAGTTTTTCTACAAAATACATTTTGCAATCTTTAAAAGGATATACCAGTCCAAAAAACGAATTAGAAGACGTAGATTTATGACTATTTGTCCCAAATCGACTCAGGAATATAAAAATGATGTTTAGGGATTCTTCGGAACCTGCATTATACTTCTTAAAACGTAAGCAGGCTCCCTGATGAAGGAGCAAAATGCGTCCGAAATGCGTAGGAGCATAATTGAAAATTAAATGAAGTTTGATTTTGGATGAGGAATGACGATTAATACAACCCACAGAAGTAATCATCAAAATTCCAGTAAATTGGTCCAACGAAAAACCCAAAAGTGTTCGCGCCGAGAAGTACCTTTTCGTTAAAAAATTAACCTGACCTGAAGATGTCTCTAGCTGGGAAATTTACCCAACGTTAATGATGATGTGCCTTTTGGTCTTCTAGGAGTACAGAAAAATGCAGTTTCCGGTCTTTCAGAGGGGGAGACCAACCCAAGAAAATCACTTGGAAGATTCTAGTATGAGTATTTGGGCTAAATATATGCTCTGCTTGCAGATATGTTAACAGAGGCTGTAGGTTGTAACAGTTAACCAACTGCTGCGGCTCATGGAAGCGGAGGGACACGTATTGGTGGCTTAAGCGGAGCACCAAACAGGGCTGGAAGCAGCGGAGCCTTCAATGGGAGAACAGACCCCACACGAGTCTGTCTTGGAGCATCAAACAAGATTGGAAGCAGCGGTCGAACCACAGCAAGAGATTTTATTGGGGGAGGCATCAGAAATGGAACCAAATGAGCCACAGAATGAGATGCCACTGGGCACGCCAACAGAGTTAGATGCAGCAGTAACACAAAAGAAGTCTCCTAACGGATTGGAACTAGGAGAATCGACTGCAGAAGATCAAACTGTTCAGTCCCCTGATGACCCTCATAAACAGTTGGCAGCAGAGGCCCCAGTATCTTGTCCGATGCAACTGCCAGAAGCCGAGCCGGAGACTCCACTTCAACAAGAACTGCTGGAGCCACCATTAGAAATTGGATTAACTCCACAGAACAAGCTTCCATTCGCAACCCTAAATGAATTGCAACAAGAACCACTTCAATCTGAGTTAAAAGAAGCAGAAATTGGACCAAGCGCCCAGAACGAGCCTCAATTTGGACCACAAACTGAATTGGAAGCAAGAGCTCAACAAGAGTTGGAAGAAGCAGTGCGACAAGAGGCACAGACAGAATTCGAAGAACTGACAACACTTGCTCAGTGGACAAAATCTTGTGGCTTGGGCGTGAACCCGGCTAAAACGGAATTAGTTCTTTTCACCAGGAAGTACAAAATTCCAGATCTTATTCCTCCTAAAATCAACGGAGTAAGCCTTGAATTTGGTGACAATGCCAAATACTTGGGTGTCATTCTGGACAAGACACTACTCTGGAATGACAACATAAATGAACGCATAAAAAAGGCAACCATTGCTCTTTTCTCTTGTAAAAAGGCCATTGGCCGCAATTGGGGCTTTTCCCCATCCATTGTACATTGGCTTTACACAGCCGTAATACGCCCCATACTACTCTACGGAGCTCCAGTGCGGAGCTCCAATCTGCACAAAAGAAGCTACAGAGAAGTGCGGAAATTTGTATGAGCGGCGCTCTCCGAACGACACCAAAGGAAGCGCTAAATACTATTCTTCACCTTCTACCACTAGACCTCGTAGCTAAGCAAATGGCTACCACAACAGCATTAAGACTACAAGAATCCGATTCCTGGAACAGGGGCAATTCGGGACACGCCACCATACTCGAAGACCAACCGGGTATACCATTAAGTACAGACTACTGTATACCACAAACGACGTTCGACAAATTTTACGACGTCTATATCCCAAGCCGAAACGATTGGGACGCGAAACGATCCCCACAGCAGAGCTAACGCCATTAACATCTACACTGATGGCTCTAAGCTCGACGAAAAAGTAGGAGGAGGCGTTTTGCCCTCCTAACCTAGATTTGAACTTATCGTTCCGCCCTTCCTGACCATTGTAGTGTGTACCAAGCTGAGGTTGCCACCTGCCTTAGCACACTCACGGTCAAGGAAGGAAATGTATTTATACACTCAGATAGTCAAGCCGCCCTCAAAGCACTTGACTCACATACCAACAATGCTAAAACACTTACGGAATGTCGCTCATCTCTGAATGAGATCGCGTGACAATTCAGTATACACCTTATATGGGTGCCACCTTAATAGGTACCACCATCGAGCTCCTTTCAGGGAAGAGCACTATAGGTATGCCTATGGCGACTTACAAGCTTCACACAAAAGCTGAAACACTTCGTCTAGCTACGAATCCGTGGAAAAACCTTTCCTCTTGTGCAGTAGCGAGGACCAAAATTTTACATCTCAGAAGGGACCACATATCACTTCTGGTGGGGACCCTCACAGGTCACTGTCTTATTGGCAGACACGCAGCACGCCTAGGCGTCACTCACCATGACTTCTGCAGAAGTTTGCGAACACGAAGAAGAGGAGGAATCGGTACAACACCTTCTGTGCCATTGCCCAGCCTTGAGTAGAAAGAGACGCAGGACATAGATATAGGATAGAGATCCCAGCTCTACTCAAATTCATTCTGTCCATACAATGGTTCAGTAACGAGGACCCCCCTCAGTACTTAAAAGGGTTAAGAGTGGCCTAAGTGGAAGAGCGACTTGTCGCTCTCAGCCATCGCAACCTAACCTAACCTATGCCCATAGCTCTGACAAATTTCGACCTTGCTTAACTAAAATGTGCGAATTTCCTTATTATCCTTTAAAATGCTCTCAGTTATAGCCCCTTAAACCTTTTGCCAAAACCCCCAAAAAAACCCACCATTAAATGACTTTTCCCTAATTCCAACTCTCTCTCTTTTTCAGGTCCACGCAGTTCCAATGTCACCATGCAAATACGCTCAGAGAATACACCGCCTACCGCTTCCCGTTTACGGTATTCACATCCAGCCCCATTGCCCACATCACCTGCCCAACCCTTTAATCCGGCCTGGAAACTGCCACCGTCACGACCCGTCATACGCATCAGTCTTCACGATACGGGCATTGTCATCTCCTGGACCCTGGAGGATACCAGCAATCGGTTTGCCGATTGTGTCACCTATCAAATCTATGCCTATCAGGAGACCATACACGAGCCCTCCACCGAATCGTGGCGGCATGTGGGCGACGTAAAGGCCATGTTGCTGCCCATGGCCGTAACGCTGAATCAGTTCCAGGAGAATCAGCGTTACTATTTCGCCGTACGCGGTGTGGATGATCATCAGCGCTTTGGGTCGTTCAGTTTGCCCAAGACCTGGTCTTAAAATGGTTTTTAGTCTAGTTTAGAGTCCCCGTTTCCGTTTGTCAACATTTTTTTGATTATAACATTTATAATTTATTGATATTTATGTGGCATTTATTATGCGCCCGTTTTAAACTACATTTTATGTTCGTTCCTTAAGCTACACACAAACACACACACATATAGATATGGAGGGGATTATTATGGCGATTCCCAGGATTAGAAGGCAGCGAACCAAGCGGCAGCGGTGGCAAAAATATTTAGTTGTAATTAATTTTAAGTGTAATTACGATTTAAAGTCAAAACTTATATGAATTCATTAATGTTACAATATACACACAAACACAGTAATGAATAAATATTTAACTAATGAAGTAAGTGACAGTGGAGGAACATGGGGTTAAGGTAAAACTGAGTTTATGAAACCACTAGAAAAGGCCTTTGGCCTGGAAAGTGCTTGCCGAGTCTAGGGTACCAGAAATTTATGATCTACAGCAGAGTCCGACACGTTCTTATCTACTGTGTATACAATGTCGCTCTGCAACAGCGACGTCGACACAACGAAGGGCTAAATGAGCGCTCTCTCGTGTGGCTAAACACACACACGCAACGCCAAAATGAGCTTGTGTGTTTTGCCCACCCCTGATCTAGAGGTTTCAGTGTGTTCCCTTACAGGGCTTATTTCAGGATAATCTTAATTGTGTGTAAGGTCTGTGTAAGGCTACTTGGGATTCGGTACCTGGTTCCCAGTTTCGCCGTCCGGCTACTCTGTCTTTCGGGATGAACAGGCTAGATGTGTGATTCAACTCTGGGTAGGATGCGCCCTCCAAACACTAAAGATGCCCAAGATCAAGGCAGATGCAAAACGGCTCCGTAGACTATTCCAAATCTGTGATGATTTTGCTATCCCAGATACAAAAATACCATGTGGGAGCGACTGCTCCATAACTATTACTCTGCTGATGGATAACATATACAAACTGTCATCGATATTTAACCGAAAGCTGCAAAAACCGAAAAATTAGGTGCCAAGAAAACTTCCTTGCTATAAACTGCACAAAATGGAAGACTCCTCGAAATTTATCAAAAAGACAGTCGAGATACCAACATCTATACCATAAATTTGTAGAAAAAAATGTGTGTAAATTGATGCGATTTTTTTTTAAATGATAGCATATTATGTGGCATGGTTTTCTATAAATAGGTTTCTCAAAAACAAAGTTTAAACTAGTCAAATTTGGGCCAAAAATGTGAGTTTTAACGCCTTTTTCTTTTCATTTTGTGTCATTTTGTAGAGCGGATCATTTTATGATAAACAATTAAAACATGAAAATCATTTAGTAGCAGCGATGCGCGCGTGTCTACTAGTATGGTATAAATCTTGCGTTATTTGAATTTGTTTTACTATGCTGAAAATGGGGACGAACATTTGTAACGGTTCTGCAACGGCTCAATGAAGATCCGCTGTTTTCGCTCCACAAAAATGAACTGTTTAGTGTGGTTTATGGACTGCTGGAATCATCAAGAGTCAGTGCGGACAGAGGCGAGCGCTACCGCACCAGAATGACTTTATTGATGTCGGCCACATTTGGTTTCAGCAAGATGGTACTACGGCACATACAGCGCGCGAAACCTTGGTTTTATTGAGAAATTATTTCGGCTGGCAAGCTTACTTCGCGTCCGTACCGTACGATACGGGATGTCAAAAGACTTCGGCGATAAGTCAGCTACGATTCAAGACTTGGACTTGGATTCAATCTCACATTCCTTGCGCAATTTGCCAGATAACCGTAGCTTGGAAAGAGTGATTTAAGTTGGACCATTTACGGCGTAGTGGCGGTCAACATTTGAATGAAATTATCTTTATAAAGTAAATGTCAGAGATATTTCTTTCAGCCCATAATAAAGATTCCACCATCCAATTCCATTTTTTGTGGTTTTATTCAGTGAATCCAATCAGTAGTTAATTTGGCCGTCTGTGGACCAGCGGTTAGTGTGCTGGACTGCTGGGCGGTAGGTCGTGGGTTCGATCCTGCCTCTGAACATCTAATAATAAAAGTTTTTTTCTTTCTTTAGAAAAATAGCTTTTACACATACGGTCACCTTCACCTGCTATTGGCGCCAGCTGTGAAGTAATCTAGTCATGAAAAAACAAATTCTCAAACTTAAACTGTAGGTCCCTTTCTCTTGTGCGAAAAATTTAAAGCACACACACCAAGAGATTGTGAGAAGGTTTGGCTTGGCCCCTTTGGAGGAGCTGTATAGCCAATTTTACATTTTTACCCGAAGTTCCGGAACCGTATACTGAAAAAAACCGATTAAAACTCAGAACTGGAACTGATATTTTTAATTTTTTGCATCCTAGGGCCGATATTTTTAGAACCGAAAAGACTGAGAAGAACCTAAGCATTGTACCGGTACAGTTTCGGTTCTGAGCTATTTGTTTTTATAATTTCCGTAGCTGCCGCCAAGTCATTTTGTCTTCGCTATACTTAGAGCTGCTACCTGAGCCAATGAAGAAGAGCGCGAAAGCGTGTCATCTCTATGTTCAGAGCTGCTAACTGCGCCAACGGTGTAGAGCGTGAGAGAGTGACATGTATGTTTCTTTGTGGAAGACTGTTGAAGATGGTTGATCTATTGGGAATTGATGCAGGATCTAAGATAGAGTCAAGCGATGACCGTGATAATGTGTACATCATGAATATTATAAATTTGCTTGTGGATCACAAATGCATAGGTTTAGAAAGCCATACACTTTGATATTTTATATGTATTTTGACTTTGGTACAATTATTTTAACTTTTAGAAGAGCGTTGGGCAGCTTATACGCTCCAGTTGGCCGTAAATGCGGCTTTGAAAGATCCGCGATTTTCGAAATCAATTACAGGTGCAAGGGACCTGGTGCAAAAAGCTGCGTACGCCAACTATTATATTAGCAACCTCATGTCAGGTAAGAACCTAAATAAGACTCCAAATATACCTGAATATTAAAAAAGCAAAGAAACGAATTCAAACGCAAGCAAATAAAAGGGGACAGTGCAGTGTGACCGTTTGAAATTTCAAATTTGGTGATATTTTGCAGTTGAACGGTGATATTTTGGGGGTGAACAGTCACAATGGACCGTTAGCAATCCGAATCAACGACCATCTAATATGTAGACGGCATGATTGCTCAGTCGAACCAAGTTTAGTTTCGTCACGAACTCGAACTGTCTGAACCCTGTCTCACTCCAAACCATCAGCCATGCTTTGGCGCAACCAAAATTCAACCGCGACAGAGCAAGACAGGGCGAGGATCGAGTCTGAACGCAATAGCAGCGCAGCTGACAGCTAAAAGGGACTCTGCTATGTATACTTCTTTCATCTGTGGATACGCATGCTGCGATAGTGGGCTTTTCCAGAGCGATTCTCTCTGTGGGCGAAGTTACTGGTGTTTTTCATACAGATGCGAGCCCAACTAATGTATGTGTAAATAATCGACTTAAATAGAAGTCGTCAATAGAAGCCAGAGCTGGGAATGCTGATTAAAATTTTTTTCCATTAATTTATTTTACATGGCTAAATAATCAAGCATTAATCAACTATTTGATTTAAAAAGTTGAACTTTTCAATTACCATTAAATCCAACTCAACTGTTTTTTCAATTCAATTGAATTTTAATTGAATATTTTCATTAAAATTTCATTTCATTAAATTTAGTTGAAAGTTCAAGCTTTAAGTCAATTATTAATGGCACTTGAACCCAGTCAAGTGCCAGCTGAATTTTATTTATTTATTTCCCTTCATTGAAATTTAGCTTGGGATATTTCCCTTCCATTAAATTTTCAATTGGGATTTTTGACACCAGCCAATTTTTAATTGAGAAATTTCCTACATTAAATTTTCACTTGGGACTTTTCACATCCAGTCAAAACTAAATTGAGAAATTTGTGTAAAAACAAAAGCAACTGTGTCCAAAATATTATTTGAACGCTGAAGTCTTGTATTTTTTCCTAGTTTGCAATAGCGACTTTGTAACACAATATCGATAAGATTTATATCGATTAGTTTTAAGCTGACTCTGGGTGGCTGCTTTTGAAAGCAGTTTCCTGAGTCTAGCTGTTTCGAGACCTCTATGCTGGAGCAGAAGTTTCTTCATGAGTTTTGTTTTGCCTTCCGTACTTCTTTTTGAAGACGCGAAGTCTAATCTTGTATTCTTCCCAGATTATTTGCTCATCCGCTTGTTTGGCGAGTTTGAAGCATTCTTGCACGTCCTTCCTCTGCTCTTTCAGCGCTGGGGTCCACCAGGGGGGTCTAGTTCTCCTTTTGCTAACTGTGAGTTTGCATGTGGTTTTGTATGCTTCGGTTAGGTTGGCTGTGAGCGTCTCCACGGACCTCTCAATGTCGCCTTTGGCTTTGTTAGTTTTGATTCCACCGTTCTAAGGTACTTCTCCCAGTCTGTGTTCCGGGGGTTCCTGTAGGCGTTTCTGGTTTGGTTGTGGTTAAACTCGATCTTGAATTGGATGTACTTGTGGTCTGAGAAGGAGTTTCTATCGAGTACTCTCCATTCTGATGCCTGAGTACTATTCCCTTAGGAAAGAGTTAGGTCTAGGACATTGGCCGATGTTGGTCCCACATATGTGGGCACATCTCCAACGTTTTCTATTTTAAGGTTAGTTTGTAGGATAAAGGCATTGATGGAAACGAAACGGCGGACACTCTTGCAAAAGCCGGGGTCGCACTTAGCCAAGAAGCAACACTAAACATACCTATCTCCCTACAGACGCTATACAGCAAGATGAAAGAGATAGCGGAGAAAGAAGCAGAGGAAAAGTGGAAGAACACGACCGGCTGCAGAATCTCTAAAATTATGTGCAAGAAGAGAGACAAAAAACTAACGCACTTCACGCTGCAGCTTATAGGCATATTATCTGGTCACTGCCTAGCAGCCGCCCACGCGATAAAACTAGGCATCACGACAGCAGTCACCTGCAGGAAATGTAAGGAACCCGGAATAGCAGAAACAGTGGCGTAGATAGGGGGGGGGGATTAAGATGATCAATCACCCCCCATTGAGTTTACAAATCGGAATTACAGGGGGCGAAATCGAAGATGAACAGACCAAAAAATAAGAACTTCACTTAATTTTGTAAAAGAAATAATTAAATAAATATGATAAGGTTATAGTAAGGAATACTAATTCCTACCTTCTCTCAGAAACTTTTAAAAATTTCCTTCGATAAATCGCGATTTATAAAGAATTTTCATTCAAAAAATTCGCAGGGTACATGGTTGGTACATACATGGTTTCTTTTTAAATGAAGTTGGAAAATTCAGGTTTTATACAAAAATAAGTATATGCTATTCATCCAATGTCAAATAAATAATAAAAATAAAAAATTTGTACGTTCTGTACGCAGAACGATAGAAAAATCCTTTCGTCACAGTATTTTACATAGATAGAAACACTTTCTAACAGCACATGAGTATCAAAGCAAAGCCAAGGTGGCAAAGGAAATTTCTGTCGTTCTGCGTACGGGGCTTCAACAATAAAGTTTAATTACCATTCCCATTTTCCCATATTTGGGTCCCACAGGCAAATAATTTGCCCAAATTTTGATGAAAGCTTGGCTAAATAGCTATGATATTGATGACTTAAATCTAAAACTATTGTATCACACTTAAATAAGTTGATCAAATATGGCCGAGAAGTACCCTAATTTTGCCTATTTAAGCCAAACATTTATAAAAATATGGGCAAATTATTTGCTTGTGGGATCTTAACACGAGTTCAATGTTTATTGTTTTAGCAGACTGTGTATAAATACTTTTAAAATCTATCGATTTAAGAAAAAATGCTTTCCCATACTTTACCTCAAAATTTTTTACCTCATTGACAACATTCGTTGAAAAATTTTGGAAAAATTGGACAAAAATTGTGGAAACGGAATTTGTAAAAAAATTTTCAATATTGCTCTTTTCTGCGGTCAAACGTGGCAGTTCAGTCTTTACATCCCGCGAGATCCTTTTTATGTTTTGTGTGGGTGTGAGTTTTTGAAAAGCTCTTTTTCACCAAAAATTATTTTTTTATGACTACTCAGTCTGCCCCGCACTTCAAACATTTTTTAGACTGTAAAAAGCATTTGAGCTCAAATTAAAATTTCAAAATTTTGATTTAAAGATTCCCGTTTTCGATATCGATCACATCATGCGAAATCGGAATTGTTAAATGTTCTCGCTTCCAAAAACCGACTGTGTTGTGTTATTGGACTTATAACTTCAAAATCCCAATTATCTTCATTCGATCCTCTGGATGTCAAAAAGAATCGACCGAATTCTTTAATAGTTTCTTAGAAATCACAACTCTTATCGATTCTGATTAATCGGATTCGGATATGGGAACAGGCCTGAAAGATTTAAAAAGAAACCATGGCTGACCGCCGAAACTTTATTGCATGTTGATTTTTGATAGTTCGCGGTCCATCAAAGAAAGTTTTTGAGCTAAGGGGGACTTATACAAGTCAATTAGCTTATATTCTTGGAGTAAGTCGTTCAAATACTTATTTTTCATTATTTATTTGACATTTGACAAAATACTTTTGTATTATACAAATCGTGCACTTTTCAAAATTCTTTAAAAAGAAACCATATATGAAACCCGAAATTTTTTGAATGAAAATTCTTAATAGTTCACGAGCTATAGAAAGCCTATTATTTTAATTTGCTGATAGAAGGCCGTAGTACTAGACTATTACCGATAACACTAAATAAAACTGAAAAAAAGCAGAGAACATTTTTTTGAAATTCATCACCCCCCATTGCAAAAAACTATCTACTGCCACTAACAAAATAAAAATTCTATATTTTCAAATTTTTACCTCTTTGGGAGAAGAAGAAAAAAAATTCCCAAAAAAAAATAATTAATTTACAAAAACGTAAAAAATCCACTAGATTATTAAAAAAAAACACAAAAAAAAAAAACCCCCCAAAATAAAAAAAAAAAAAATTAATATATGTAACTCCATTGGAGGGAATACAGATAAAAAACTAAATACATTTTTTTATAAAAAAAAAAAAAAAATAAAAAAAATGAATAAAAAAAAAATTTTTACTAGGTATGTGTGAATAGGTGAGTACGTAAAGTAAATAATAATCGACTTAAGTCTTTCGTGCTCGCCAGTTCTAGCACATTTTTTTGTCCTCTCCATTTGGCCGGCTCTGCTGTAAAGAGAAGATCAGCAAGCTCTTATGAAATAACAGAATGTGTCATAAGCACAAAAATGATTGCGCAGTGGGACGGCTACGTATGTGACGAAAAAGAGGCCGACGAGTCAAAATTACGTCATTCATTAAAATAAATTAATAAATTAAAAATTAGGGTTTTGTTAGTTATTATTATAGTTCTGCTGGCTTCAAGTTCTTGTAATCGAGCGGGGGTCTGTTTTTATACCCTTGGAGAAGGTAAAGAGTATTAAAATTGTGCAAAAGTTTGTAACACGGAGAAGGAAACATCTCCGACCACATAAAGTATATATATTCTTGATCAGCATGAACGAGCTGAGTTGATATAGCCATGTCCGTCTGTCCGTCCGTCTGTCCGTCTGTTTCTATGCTATCTCCTCCGTCCGTTTTAAAGCTATCTCAACAGACTTTGCAGAGAGTCTTTTGGTAAAAGACGCTGGACATTTGTCGGAACCGGCCGGATCGGATGACTATAGCATATATCTGCCATAGGAACGATCGGTTGAAAGAGTAGTTTTAGTGAGAAAAACTTTTTTGTTTTCAATGCTATCGCTCCCAACCCCCGTATTTATAAGTTTTCTATGATTTCGCATAATTTCAGCAAGTTTTATGCATATCGGGCAACTTAAGTATAAGCTGCATACAAAAGATAGGTCGGCAAAAAAAGTCTTAGTGAGAAAAACTTTTTGTTTTCAATTATCGCTCCCAACCCCCGTATTTATAAGTTTTCTATGCTTACACATAATTTCAGTAAGTTTTAATCGGGCCAACTATATAGTATAGCTGCCATACAAAAGATAGGACTGAAAAAAGTCTCAGTGAGAAAAACATTTTGTGTAATGCTATCGCTCCCAACCCTCGTATTTAAGAGTACTAGATAATTTCAGCAAGTTTTATAGCGAGTCGCGCAACTTTTTTTTTTTATATTGTTTGCTCGCCTTTTGTCGGGTGGCCAACGATAGTTATCGACTACTAATCGATATCGATCTGAATACGTTTCATTTCAAATGTGAACCAGCCGTTATATTCAAACTTAATTCATTGTGTGCTTAGCATACAAGTCCCTGAAAGTCTTTAATTCGATCTTACATGATAATTCATGTTCATTTTGCACCCAATTAGTGTTAAATTTGCACTCCATACCCACCTGCTCCCCCTCTCCCTGCCTATCTGTAAAAGGGCATCTTCTAACAAGCACAAGGCAAAGCAAAGAGAGGCCAGTGCTGGCAGCCAATTTGTGCAATCGATGATGACATATAAAATATGCATGGATACACCCATTAGGTGGTCCGTGTACATTTTGGGGTCACTTTGGTGGTGGTGTTGCATTTAAAGTGTACCAAGGAAAGGCAATCCTGGCCTCGCATGCACTTGACATTGCCGTTTGGAAGGTTTTTGTCGCGACGACAGTTTTTGTTCATTCATGCGAGGCAACGAGTTGAACAGGGGGGGGGAGGGGGGGGGGGGGGGGGGGGGGGCAGGCAGAATTGGCCTGGTAATGGCATAATCGTGAGAGCCTGCTGGGGGTAGGGGGCGGCATGTGTCAGCAAAAATTTTTTTGAACAGCAGCCAAAAAACCTTGACTTTTGCAGACCTAAAAGTATGCTAATTAAAACGAAAAACGGTAAATATTTAAACATTGGAACTATTTTTCAACATACTTACATATTATGGCCATGTTTAAGAACATAAAAATGTTTATGTTAAGTCCATGGCTTCATTTCCTTACAATAACAAAAACACAGATGTTCTATCAGCAGGTTGTGGTGGCTCTCTCCTTTACTTACTTTCTCTCTCTCACTGTGGGTGAATGCGCCTGCGTTGCCCACTGCCGCACAGCAACACCAGAAATTGTAGTACAAATTTACAGCTAAGTGTTATTCGCTTGCCGAACGCGCTAACTAACGGTTGTTGTTCTCACGCACGCAACATTCCAATCGAAACACATTCCGGCGGCAAAAAGCTTAAACAAAAAAAAAAAAAACTGAAACTTCAAGTTCAGCCGGCTAACATACAAAAGTTTGTGGTGCAAAGTGTTGAAATATTTAACAAAATACATATGACAAAATTTAATTGTGGTTAAACTTTAATTAACATATTGATTACAAGTCAAAATTCGGTGTAAGTGGTGGTTCTTCTTTCCCTTTTCTTCGTGTGTTTATGTATGTTAATTAAATTACCATACACACACACACACATAGAAACCAAATAACCTCTATCAACGTAATTATAAAAAAACAAAAAACAAGTGAAAATCCATTTAGCTTTCCCCTGACCCCAACTCCTTCCCTTTTTTGATTCAAATATCGCATGTCCTGGCCATACTGCTGTGGGACCACGGTGCGTGTGTTTATGACTGTGACCAGGCCATTGGCACGTTCAGTAAGTTACCATTATTAAGCGTCTTAAGTGCGCTCATAAGTATGCCACGTTTTGTGTATATTGTGTTTGTTTTTGTGTTTTTTTTTTTTTTTTTTGTGTTTGGCTGCATTTTAAGGTCTTTAAATTCAATCAAATTCCAACTTATTTATCATTTAAGGCCTTTAAGCCTACAGCCAAATGTTGAGCCATCATTGTGTTTTATTACCATTTCGTTAAGCTCAGATTCAAATGGTTGGCAGAATGGATGAATGGATGCGTTGGTTGAATGAAGGAAGATACCTTTTACATGTATTTTCATATTTAAGCATGACAAGGTGATTTTCGTTCACTCTGATCAATCATCGTTGAGCCAAACTGATCTGAATAAAGACGAACATGATTATGCTGAGAGTGCCCACAATAGGATTGAGTAAAACTTAACGGCGAACATGTTGTCTACAACTCCCATCAATCAAATCTTAATGCAAATTTCGTGTTTTTTTGTGTGTGTACAATCAGGTATATCAAAGACATTAGAATATGAAGATAAGTGAAGCCATACGATTTTTTCGTGCTGGCTCCACAGCTGGCTCTAGGCTCTCTTGAAATTTTATTCAAAAGCCAGAGAAAGAGAGCGATCTAGAGCAGCGATGGCCCCTGGTTCCTTCCAACATAGCGAAAACATTGCGCTATTCACACGTACACGACCCGAACGCTTGCCGAAACTGAGACCAAAAGAGCTGAAAGCCGTCATTCGCTCGCCACAGTTCGAAGCGATTAGGTATGCAACTAAACGAAAAACACACCCAAACTGATCTGAATAAAGACGAACATGATTATGCCTAGGTTCGGGTTCGAACCGGGGCTCAGCAATAATTTTGTTCTTCGCTAATTGCGAAAAGATTTACGTAAATTGATCTTCCAAATAGCAGCTATGTGTCAGATAAGCTCACAATTTACTCTGCTATTTGTAGGTTAATGTAATCCGATGTGTTCCAGAAATCTCTAGAGATTAAGGGGTCAGTTGTTTTTTGAAAACAACTAATCCAAATGTCGGTGTTCCACAAATGTGGGAGATTAAATTTTTCGGAGTTAGCTTCGGAGTAGCTGGCAAAAACAGCTGACTGGAAGTAATTGCGTTGTGGCTGCCACGGCAGGGGTTGGCTTCAAAATAATTTAAATAATTGTTGGATACAAATTATTTGTGAAGTTTCTAAGCCAAATGTTAAAAGCGTTTTTGGTATGGACTGAGTTCGAAACAAAAAAATTATTTTTAAGCCATTAATACTCAATTTTATGGGGTTAGGAATTACAAAAAAAAAAAAAAACCCTGACCCGCCAAATAATTATTTCGTATTGACAACCCTGTTGCTTACAAGTGAGTGAAGTGCACAAATATTAATTCAAAAATGCCCGCGGTTGCATTAATTGCTTTGGATTTTTGCTGGAAGAAGGCTGTTGACGAGAGAAACAAAATCGTAACAATAGTTTCAAAAATTATGCAATCCTCTTTTGATTTTTGATAAAGCGTAAGCTTATTTTCTGCAGCGATGTGCAACTGCTATTCTAATTCTCCCTCCGAGTTCAATGTTTCCACCATAAAATCATACTACAATTTTTAAAGATCAAAATAAATGTCAAAAGTGAAGTTAAAAGTTACACCGCTGACAACTTGTCTTCCATTTCGTGGTTTGAAATTCTCGCCGATATAATTTATCGATAGGTTTTTTCGATACTTTATTGAGTTAAACTATTAAATCATATTTTATTAAACTGCTCATTTATCCAAATAATCTGGTTAAATTTATACTTCGTTTAAACTTTTAATTTTGAAAAGAAAATTAAAACTCCGAAAATTTTATTTTCATAATTGTAAGAAGTTGGCAGGTTTGTTCATTGTTGCTTTCTGCAGCTGTCTGACTTTTGCATTGTTTTGGTGGACAATATTTTCTTTTTTTAACTTAAAACCCATTTAAGTTAAGCATTCAAGTTGTGTTCCTCATTATTCTATTTGACTCAAATTTCCTTATTAGCAAAACATAGGCCAAATGTCGCCACAAAATTCGCAACAATTGAAAACAACCAAAAGAGGTTTCAGGAACACCGACAATTGCTTTTTGGTTGCTTTCGGGTTGTTAGAGGTTTGTAGAACACGGCCGAATACATGGCTTTATGTAGAAGATGAGAATTCGGCCTTTAAACATTTTAAACATGTATAGAAGTTTAGAGGCTTGATAATATAATATTCGAGCTTCTATCAACTGACGTTTTAGCGGGCTCCAGGTCAATAAACCATGGAGCAATGAGTATTAGAGATAAAATATTCACTGCCTCTCAATTGTGAGTAGTTGTTAGCGATAGTCCGCATTGAGATACTTAAAATCCGCATTGAGATTCGTATTGTCCGTATACACAGAGAAAACAAAATTGGCTACACGGCGCGTGTAGAAACGTTAAACCTAAACGCAACGTATTTCGCCCTGTTAAATTGCACACGCTGCGACATGCAGAAAAGCTACACGCGACGTGTAGAAATTAAAAATCTAAATGCAAATGCTGAAAAGTTAAATGCTGCTTGTGCAAAGGCAAAGTCTACACGACATTAGAAAATCAGCTCATTTCCCCAAATAATTCTACATTTTTCATGCAGCAATCTGAATACCATACGGACGTTTAGGTTTTCTCCTACACGCGCGTGTGGAAATTCTACACGCAAAATGTAGCTCCACATCAGAATTGAATTCTTTTTTTTTTCGTTTAGCAAGCTGGTTGTCACACGTGACGTGTGGGATTTCTAAATGTGCGTTTGGATTTAAAAAATCTAAACGCTGCGTGTTGAAAATCTACACGAATCGTGCGCAAATTTCTGTTGCCTGTATATAAATAGCGATTGCGATGAATTAGAACTTGAGAATTACAAGCAAGATTGTGCCTTTAGCAGATTCAATACAAGTAATGTCTTAGTGGCCTTGCCTTACACGCGTTACGTGGCGGAGACGTCTAAAAACATCATCCCAATCGTGTTGCACTCCAAGGGGACGGGATATCAAATTTACCGGAGTAAGTAAAAAAATATTATTTTGTAAAAAAAAAAAAATTAAAAAGCTACACGAAAATGTAGGATTTCTACACGTTTCGACCTTGATTTTCAGCCCACTACTTTTGTGTAGGTTTTCTGCACGCGAGTGTGGCTTTCTGAATTCTATACGCCACGTGTAGGTTTTTGCACGCACGTGTGGCTTTCTAAATTCTACGCGGCGCGTGTCTTTCTGCACGCCGCGTTTAGCTTTCTCATTTCAACATGCGGCGTGCAGACAAGCTACACAAAAGTAATGGGTTGAAAATCCCGGTCGAAACGTGTAGAAATCCTACATTTTCGTGTAGCTTTTGCATTTTTTTTTTCTCTGTGTAGGAAATCACATTGGTTAGAACGAGTCGGGCATATTCCCAAATGCGAACTCTTATAACAAGACGCACACACACCACAAAGGAGGATAGTCGACTGTACAGCTGTCTTAAGAACCTCTCGGTTCTATCATAAGCTGGCTTTGACTATCTACTGCTAGTCGTCAGAGGCCATTGCTATGATTGTTTGGGAATTCAAAAGGCAGCACTAGTGCAAAAACTGACAAAAGCCAACGCCAAATTGACAGAAGTCTTTGTATTCGCCCTTCGTTGCTTTCATTTCACATACTCGGTATAAGTTAATCAATAGTGTGTCTTCCAGCAATCTTTCATTATTACTGATTTTATCACTGGATAAGACAAATATATGAGTCGATAAAGTGCGCAAAACCTTTACTTGTATTGCAGGAACTGCGAATACAACAATTGCGACATTGTTAAGTTCTTTACAATGATTGTTTTTCCAAAATTTTTGATCATAAAGATTGCTTTTCATTTTCATCAGAAGATAAACAAGGTAGAGAATTATTAATTATATTTTCATTCTTTTAGCTTATGCGTATTTATTAGATCCTTTTGAATATTTTATAATGAAGCAAAACGTTTCTTTGTAAGTTGTTTTTATTTCAAAGCTAAGAAATATTGGGAAATGTCAAAGTTGGCATATATAGCAGCTAGAAAAAAATTATAATAGATCCTTTTTTTTGAACCGAACCAGGTTCGGGTGCGAAAAGAAAACATTTTTCTGCTCCGGTACAGGTTCGGTTCGGACTTCCTAAAAATTCCTGAGCGGTTCAACTTCGACCCGGTTTGCAGCCCTGATTCCAAATGTTCTTGGAATGTGTAAAGTGGTTCTCAATCGGATAATATTTGCTTTGAACAACCACAAAACCGGTTTTCAACAGAGAGATATACAAGAGAGAGAGAGAGAGAGAGCGAGTCAGAGCAACTTGGCTCCCTTTTTTGATCTCTCTCTTGTCAGCTCAACAAAGCATAACTAGCCCTCTAGATGGGAATCTGCAAATGTGTGCAACGGCTGAATGTGCTGGTGAGATATTCCCTACGTTGAGTGCATAAATCTTAAATCATAATCATAAATCTTAATGGACAGTTTTGATCTACACCTCCTATTTACCTGTCCACATTGCACTTCATCAAATCTTTATAAGGTGAGCCAAAGTAAATATTTCTTCTCAGCTTGTCAGATTGACTATTACTCAAACGAGAACTCAGACAAGTGAAATAAACTATTTCCTTCTGATTTCAAGTAATTTTTTTTGGAAATACACCAAGAATGTAGACTTTGTCTAGACTGTAAAAGGCTAAACTTTTGGTTATGTTACAAACAAGCGGCGTCAATGGCATCATAACAATGTGGAAACACACCCCCAACACTTTTTTATAGCTCCTTCTACTCCTGCCTTTAGTGCCTCTCCCCTTTAGGACAAATAGAAGCCACACCTTCCGTCCATGTTGGTTTAGAAGGAGGCGTATGTTATCAGCTGTTTGCCATTATGACTGTAACGGAAATATACAGGCTGGAAACGGAAACAACTCCCACCGTCACCCACACACCCACACAAGCGTCGATAAAAATAAAACTAACCCACAAAAAAAAGGCAAGAAATAGAACTAAATGCGTATACGTAATATGAAAAAACAAACGAAACGAAACGAAAAAATAGCAAAGACAAAAGAAAAGAGCTTTGGGAGGCGACGACGCCGCCAGGCAAATCGAACAAAACAAGCCACTTACATACAAACAAACAAATAAACAAACATATTATGTGTATGAGAGAAAATGCCATGGGAAACGGCAAACACAAACAAACACACATGGAGCAGAGTTTGTCACTTTGTCACAGCGTTATATTAGTATGCAAAACTGATAATCAATACCAACTCCGTTCCGAAAATGCGACTATTATGGCACATTTATGCTGGTCCTTGCACTATTTACTTTACATACGTGCCAGTCTGCAGGATCACAATTCCTGTGCCAGCAAAACAAGTTTGAAACTTGGCCTTAAGCTTAATTGATATCAACTCGAGCTGGGAAAGGGGGTTGAGGGTGGGTATGGGGGTGCATGTGTCACACTTTCGGTTAGTTCAACAAAAGAAGAAATGGTAATTTAATTGCGTCGAGCAACTCCAGAGGGCAATTGTGCTCCGTTCGCTGGAGAATAATGTGTGACATGAACTTGCAGTTAATTGAAAAGAACGTTACCAGGAAAAGGGGTTTAGGTGACAGCAAAAAGCTTTCAACTAAAACTAGTTAACACATTTGGATGATTATTCAGCTTAAAGGGGGATAAAATTGAAATTAAAGAAAATTAAAAAGCTGATAAAGATTTATCTATTTATCATACTTTATACTTTTTACTTTACTTTATACTTTATACTTTATACTTTATACTTTATACTTTATACTTTATACTTTATACTTTATACTTTATACTTTATACTTTATACTTTATACTTTATACTTAATACTTTATACTTTATACTTTATACTTTATACTTTATACTTTATACTTTATACTTTATACTTTATACTTTATACTTTATACTTTATACTTTATACTTTATACTTTATACTTTATACTTTATACTTTATACTTTATACTTTATACTTTATACTTTATACTTTATACTTTTATACTTTATATACTTTATACTTTATACTTTATACTTTATACTTTATACTTTATACTTTATACTTTATACTTTATACTTTATACTTTATACTTTATACTTATACTTTATACTTTATACTTTATACTTTATACTTTATACTTTATACTTTATACTTTATACTTTATACTTTATACTTTATACTTTATACTTTTTTTTTTTTTAAGGACGATAGAAGCATCGAAAAACCAACTCGATCGCTGGACTGCGCTCGAAGTGTGGGACTCTAACCGCACTAAACTACCGCCACCTAACCCGTTTCCCATCGGATTCTCATCCGCTCTTCTCCTATGTATAGAATTGCGCTCATGATCGGCGCGACGCAGTTTTTGGTAAACTATTGTGGCCATGGTGCTTACCGCAGACCAATTCTCTTCCGAGTCAAGCTTGATGCTCACCAGGTTACAAGCGGCTGGTGTCCTCCCCACCCTCATGCTAAGCTCGTTTCTTTCTCGATTAAATGTCGGACAGACAAAAATATATGTTCTGCGTCTTGTGTGACCCCCTGACAGTCGGTACAGGTTGGGTCGTCCTCGTGCTTAAACCTCCAGAGGTAGTATTTGAAGCACCCATGTCCTGTCAGCAGTTGCGTCAGATAGAAGTTTAACTGTCCATGTCGTCTGTTTAGCCAAGCGGCTATGTTCGGGATTAGGCGTCGCATCCAACGTCCGTTTGTACTTCCATTCCACCTTTCCTGCCAAAGCTCGATTGTCGCTGATCTTTGCGCTTCCCGATTTTGAAACCCTCCAGTCTCCGCCAAGACTTTCCTCTCGTTCGCCAATAGATCGATGGGGATCATGCCCGCTACCACAAGTGCTGCCGCGTGGGATACCGTGCGGTATGCAGAAGCTACTCTCAGCGCGCATAGACGGTAGGCTGATTCTTAGGGTTGTCGAAATATCGATATTGAATACATTTTGACGATATTTTTATGAATACTTTTTTGGTTTTTGGACAAAAAGGAAGGTTTCTTAAGGGCATTCTCTTGGACGTTGGTGGCATCAGTAATACTAGGAATACCAAGAGAACGCCTAGACCACCCCCAATTTTGTGGCCTAAACTAACAAAATACACAGCAAAATTATGTCAGCGGGTATTCGATATCCATATTGCGACATCCCTACTGATTCTGCATCTGCTCTGTAGGAGCTTTTTGTTGTCATAACCTGCCCAACTGGTGCTGCGCTAAAGGAGCCGATCTGTTACCACACTAACAAGAAGCCTTCACGTACTCTGTATGGTCGGTGGGTGCTTCCGCCACTATGCTGGCTAGTTCGCCACGCTTTCCTGCTACTAATGAGCACGGCTTCCGTCTTGTGTTCGGCGAGTTGGGAGTCCATTTTGGGTCATCCATTCATACACTTTACTAATAGCATCGTTAGCTGCTCGTTGGACTTCGCTTATGTGCTTCGCCACCACTATCAGTGCCACATCATCTGCAAATCCTACAGAGGTGCATCCATTTGGCAGCTGGATTCGGAGGACATCGTCGTAGGCCACATTCCACAATAGTGGGCCAAGTACCGATCCTTGAGGGACTCCTCCTGTGATCTGCTTCTGCTTTGGTCCGGACTCTGTGTCATACTCCAGCACTCTGTTGGAAAAGTAGCTTTTTGTGATTTCCAACAAATAGCTAGGTACATCGAAGCGGCGGAGTGCTCCAACGATGTTTGGCCATTTTATCGAATTGAAGGCGTTTTGTACGTCTAGCGTTACCACTAGGCAGTACTCTTTCGTTCCTCGGTGCCATCTTATGCCCTCGATGGCTTTCTCAGCAATTGATGCGACATGCTGGATGGCACTAATAGTTGATCTGGCCTTCCTGAATCCGTACTGTCTGGCTGCCAGCCCTCCGCTACTTTCAATTGCCGTCTCGAGCCTGTTAGCGATCAGCCTTTCCAGTACTTTTCCGGCCGTATCCAGCATGCACAGTGGCCTGTACGCTGTCGGGTCGCCAGCTTTCTTACCTGGCTTGGGTAAAAGAACGAGCCGCTGTTTTTTTCCACTGATCAGGGAATTTTCCTTCTTCCAAGCAATTCGTATAAAGCTGACTGACTACCGTGGTATGTTCCCGAATAGCCATTTTGAGTACCTTGTTTGGGATGCCATCTGGTCCCGGGGACGTTTCGTTTTTTATAGTTTTTGCTACCTCATGGAGCTCTTCTTCGTCTGCCAAATGATCGTTGCTTGTTCTGGGAACAGCTGTTCAACAATTCTTTGGACTAGTATGGGACATGTAGGCATGGAACATTTCTTCATCTTCTTCATGACCAGTTTATAGGCTGATCCCCAAGGGTTTCCGTCTATTTCTGCAACTAGTTGCCTAAAGCACCGTATTTTGCTATTCTCTATGGTCTTTTTAAGCTGCTGGCGGGCAGTTTTGTGAAGTGCTTCTTTTTCTGTAAACGAATCGGTACCTCTGGATCGCTGTGCCACTCTTCTAGTTCTCAGGCAGTTTCTTCTGATACTTGCGATTTCTTCGGACCACCAATAGGCTGCTCTTCTGTTTCCGTATCCGGGCTTTCTTCTTTGCATTGACGCATCACATGCTCGTACTAAGACCTCTGTCAGATGTTCAGCTGTGGTCGGCTGCGCGTAGCTTAGTTCCTCCAGGAAGAGTAAGCAAGTCTCTTGGTCCAACGTTTCCTGTTTGTATCCGCCCCTTTTGAGGGTTCTGACGGCTTGGCTTGCTAGTTTTACTTCAGTGATTATCGCTTGGTACTTTTACTCTATTCTCCTTCTGTTTGAATACAATTATAAAAACCCATTAATGTAATAATCGAATCTGTGGTCCCATCCAACAATCAATCAATCAAACATTCCTCATGCATATCCCGGCTAGATAAACGTTCTATGATTGTTATAGAAATGGCTAAAATAACCAAACACAATCAACAGACACAATGGTTTTGGCCAACTGTCGTAACTGCCAGTTGGTATTAAAGTTTCTATGAGGCACAAGCGTATTGTTATGGCATTCAAATGGTGCCAAGAGGGGAACACTGAATTAATGATGTGCCGGATGAAGTGTGTGAGAATCATTCTAATTTAACTATAAACCATTTCCATCTTTCCCTTTTTCTTTGCAGGCAACTAAATCAAACCACAGAAAGTTCACAACCGAAATCAAAGCAAACCAAGCGGATGCAAAAAGTGGACATGACAACAAATCCCCCAGCCACACTTAAGGCATAAATCTAAACTCAATCAAGCAGTCAAGGTGGAGGCAGAGCCAGAGCCAGAGCCAGAGACAGAGACAAACGATGTTTGTGGCAGGCTCCAACTGCCTGGGATTTGGTGCATAATCATCATCAGGTTTTTGTGTTGTAAACATACCAACACGCTCCGCAAACCTAAGGATACAGTCACACATACTTCAAGGACAGGCAAATCAAGTAAAGTGCCGGTCCTGCCGCTCCTTCGTGTATTTGGTTAAGAAAAAGCAGGCTATCATCATGGCCAGGTGAGTCAGTGAAGAACATTTCTTTGCAAATTGTTTTGTTTGGGCCTGTCAAAATGTTTCCAGTTCAATGCCTAAAAAATTTATTTTAAATAAATTCACATTTATCATCAAGTTGTTGGGGGGTTCGAAAAGGCAGGAAAAGGTTGGTTTGTCTTTTTTTTTATGACAGTCAACCACAAAAATTGGGAATACAAATTTTTGATAAAATATTTATGGTTAAATGTTTGAAGGGTTTCAAAAACTCTAATGATTTGTATGAATGTTAATAATAATAAGTAAACTGATGCAAAATACAAGACAATTAGCCAAGGAACTATGGATGGTATTAAAGCCATCCATAACTGAATTCCTTAACACAGTTATGTTGTAGGATTTTCAGGTTACAGAAATATATATAAGTTGTTGCCCAAGTTTTTATACCCTTGAAAGCATCAGAGTTTAAGAATGCCAAAATTAATATCAACACTTTTCTTACTTGAACCCATTTTTCGACTGATTATCATCCGATTTCAATCCATTACTGCAAATCTGTCTGTTGAAAGCATGTCAAATAAACAATCAACGAGTTTAAGAACGATTTAAATTGAAAAATAGATAATACCCTTCGCAGGGGTATACAAATTATAAATTCCCCGATAAAAAATAATTCGTCAAACAACAACAAACCTAAGAAAGAGATATGTATCTGTATTTGTATATGTCTCGGTGCTTTACAAAAACAATTGCTCTGCTAACGGGACAGACAAACATAACTATATCGATGATTTTGTTGATGCTGGTTACACTCAGAGAAAAAATAGAAAATTTTACTCTTGAAGCAAGAGCATTCGTACTCAAAAGTACGGTAAAGAGTGAATATTCTTGATCCAAGCATGAATTTTTTATTCCGACATTCTTCATTCAACGCTATTCTTTCAAAGTTTGCTTCACCTCACTTCCCTTGCCTATAAGAACCAAATTGAGAAAGAATTTAGCTCGGTTCCTAGAGCAAAATTATTGAAAATTCCATAACGTATAAATTTGGTTTCAAGAGCGTTCGTTCTCAAATTCTTTGTTCTAGTCTTCTGTTAGTGTATGCGGAGGTTCAATTGCTGCAGAGTACATATAAATAGGGGACTGCAATGTGGGCAGAGATGCTAACAGAATATAAGCATGAGAGAAAGTTGTGTTGAGCACTTGCAACCAGCTCTCTCTCTACCGCGCCCGAGTAAAAAAAAAGCTTTTAAAAGCTCCCTCTCGGTTTTTAAAAATTTTTTCTGTGGTTTTTTTTGCTTACAACTTGAGAACCGCTCGTTGTGAACCCAAGAAAAAGTGGAAGTGAACGTGGAAAGGCAAAAGCGAGGAGTCGAACCGTTATTGCTCGACAATAAGTTGCAAGGAGGTCAGCGGAAGCAAGTGGGAAGTGCGACACATTCTGCTAAGGGTCGGAGCAGAGAAGAGAGCACTAGGTAACTAGGGAAGCAAGCACGAGCGGTAGAGCTTTCATCATAAAACCTGAAGTGTAACCATCAATTGAGAACCTAATCTAAAACGTACATTCAACCCAAACGCAGACTAAAGCACATTTAAACCGCTGTCTTCTTATTTCTGGCAATTCTCCACAAATTTAAATTTGTTGTTAACCCTGAAATTATTGACTTAAGAAGGTTTGCGCATATATTTTGTATTTAAAATTTTATATTACAAGTACGAAAAGCTCTTGATTGAAGAAGAAGAAAGTTAGTTCTCATTTCAATTACAATGTTCGATTCTAGAATGTTTTGTACTTAATTTAAGTACATTCAAGAACAAAAATACAAAACGGTTTTAATTCTATACCGATCGACAGTCCTCTTTTTTCCTGAGTGTACTAGAAAAGGGACAGAGACAAGAAAGAAAAGGAAATTAGAATAAGACCACTACGCCACAACCGCAGGATGTGGGAAGCAAGGCAAACAAAGAGAGTAAAGAAGAAAAATGGGAGGAATAATTCTTTTATTTCCAACTTTAATCAAGAACAAAAATCCTGCCAAGAATTTTAGCAATTGCTACATTTGCTTTTGCACCTTAATACATTTTTATTTAATTTACACTCCACGCTTATTCACAGGCAGACAAAAGGACTTCAGGACATATGCCAAAGCATTAAGTGAAATTTAAAACTTCTCTCCTTGTGTGTGTGTGTGCGGGTGTGTGTGTGTGCTCTTCCTGGATAAAATTAAATTAATGACAAACAATTTCTCATTGTCTTTTCCTTGGTGGCGTACTTAGCACGCGCCGGAAATGTATCCATATCCGTTTGGAAAATTTTCCATTGTTTTGTTGTTTGGTTGAGGGGGGAAACATATGAAGCCATCTAAAGCAAGGGCTGAGCACACAGGCCTAAGTCCTTAACAAATTGTCAGCATTCACACCATTCACACAGGCTGAGGACGTACTAAACAGTCGTAAAAGTTATGGCCGTAGCCTTAGCAATCGTAACTATTAGCGCAATGACCGCCATAATTGACAGCTGTGCCCACAATGTCCGTGTCCGTGTCCGTGTCCTTGGTTTGCATATTAAGCCAAATGGACACTACGCTGCAGTTTAAAAGTTTTGGGCCATAAAACACAGACTTTGGCCATTATTTTGAATGCATTTGCCACAGGTTTCAGCTTCAGCAAACTAATCCAAAAGTCAGCCAAAAATTGTGGTTTAAATGCAGAGAGATTGAAGCTGGAATGAACAAACCGGCGGTAAACCAATTGGCATTTGGTAATTAATTAACCAATGACAACTAAACGTGTATCAGCGTACAAAACACATTCAATTGACACTGGTCTGCGGTCAATGGATAGATTTATCAACTAAATTTAGAGTGTATTAAAATTCAGTTAACAATGGCAGAACAAAGCTAACAGAAGCTTGATTCTATTTGGATAAAGAATCATTCTAAACTTGAGCAAGTAAGAAAGGCGGTCAAGCCCTACAGTAATATACTCTGTACCTGCAGTAGCAGCGCGGATTTGATTGCTTTTTATACAACTATTTTGTTGTTGTTTTGTTGCTTTAAACAATACTTGTTAAGGTATTTCAAAACAGACCAATAGATGGCACCACTACTGTGACAATTTAGTTATCTTTGTAACTAACTTTATTAAATAATAATATTACTTGCTAAATACAATAAACTGAAGAATTTGCGGGAGAGACTCGTCGTCAGCGATGGAACAAGCTTCATCTCGAAGGCGTGCGATGAATATCGATAGGTGGCTGCAGCTATCGCGTGAGGGAACTCATCGGGGATGCCACAGCTACTCCCTCCCCAGTGACCAGGTCGGGAGCGAATCTAACCTTACGAGGTCGTTCGTATGTACGTAGCGTCTTTGGTGGTTGTGAATCGCTTCCAGTTTCTTGTTCCTTCGTCACAAACGCCGGCTTAAGGCGCTCCGTTGAAACAGCTATTTCCTTGCCATCGATTTTAATGACAAAGACTAGATCCGTAGGTCGTTTCACCACCTCGTAGGGCCCAGAATATGGAGGTTCTAATGGTTGTCGTTGGTGCTGGCGATGCTCTACCGTAGACGACGATAGCGGTGAGATCTGTGAGGGTCGGGGCAGGGTTGCTCCAACGGCTTCTTGACAGGAGCTGCAATTTGTCGCAGAACAACTGTGTCTTGCTGTGAAGATTCGTTGGAATAGAATTTATGTCGAGGGTAAGCTCGCGTAGTGGCCGTTGCTTCGATTGGGCGTCGACAAGCAAGTTCGCCCAAGCAGGATGATTCTCGTTGTGATATTAGTTGTTGAGTCGACGAACTGTATCCGTAGTACTGAGCATGTGCACAGAGTACAGATTTACGTAGTTGTGTCGATGGTTATCTCTTGTTAAGGCCGTTGCTTCGAATGTGCGTCGATAAACAAGATGTTCGAGTAGGGTTGAGGTTGCCTCACATCAAGGACTTTCGTCTGCCACGCGTTGTGGACTTTCGCTTGCCACGCGTTGTGGACTTTGTGTTGAGATCGAGAACTTGTGAGTAGACTCAGGCTGGCATCAATTGCCAAACAAAGAGCGTCTCGAGTTGAAGCAGGTTGCTTGTGGTCGATCTGGTATGGGCATAAACATCGGCGATGATAAAGGATGCGATGAAGAGCCAAGTTTAGCTGCGCGACGTACTTTCATTGCTGGGAACGATCGTCTGGCAGGCTGCGTACAATGGAAATCGGCGGAATTGGTGAATGTCTAACCAACGTGCGATCGAGAAAATGTACGTGCAGGGTCGGCTGCATACAATGTAAGATCTGATAAATTGGTGGGATGCTTGACCAACGTGAGATCAGTTACGTGTAGGTGCAGAGTCGATTGCGTGCAGTGTGAAATCGTGTAAAGTTGGAAGAAAATGTTGGCATCACATGTGTATGCTGGAGGAGGCGGCGGCCGCTGTAGTGGGTGCCGCCGTTGTCGAGATCCGAGCATTCATCCGTAGTCCAGTTGTTGGCCACAAGATGATGATGCTGGTGCGATAAAGTCCGTGGTGTGACGCAGTGGGCCAGCGATTGCTACTGGGCGCCGATGTAGGACTGAGGTTGTGCAGGTTGCTGCGTTGGGCGTGTCGTGGATAAGGTGTGCACCAATGGGGCACAGAGGACTGCGCGTTGCCGTTCGGAAAGCATCCTGCTGTTGTAGCTGTTGCAGTTGGCGCGTTTGCGTTTGTGTGAACGTACACACATGTGTTTGTTGGCGTCTGTGTGTCGCCGTTGTCGTGTTCATATGTGTACGTCTCGGTCGAAATTTCACAATTTTTGAAGAAATTCCATCAGCAAAACCTCAGGAATGCAGGATGCGAATGTGCTAGTCCTGGTTGGAGTGGCGCAGCTTCCACGGCGGGCCGGCCCCGGGGGTGTTGTTTTTTTTTTTTTTGTGGGGGGGGGCGGGGGTTGGGGGGGTGTGGGTTCGTTGCGGCCCCTGGTGGGTGTGTCCCATTTCTTGATTTTTTTTTTTTTTTTTTGTTTGGGGGGGGGTTTGGGTGGGGGGGTGGGAGACCCCCGGGGTGGGGGCGCCCGTCTGTCTATGTGTGAATTCTTTGGCTTATGGCGTGCTCGGCACCTATACGCGCGAGCTATTCCTTTGCGTTACATAACAAAAATTGCGTGGCTAGCGGAATGGGCATGAGCGCCCCTGCTTTAGAACTTATTAGGCTTGAATGAAAAACATTTTGCACATATTTTAGAGGAAAACTGTTTGTTGAGACCATCACAAAGTAAAAGTCTGATCAGAAACATTTTAAATACTTAATATATGCGAAAGCATTCTTAGATCAAGTCTTTTGGGACCAAAAAAAATCTTAGTTGAAACAAGAACATCGTACTTGCATCAAGTGTTCTATTTACACTACTTTTAATACCAAAAGACCAATATAATCTCTAAGATGCCGAACGGAAATATATTGGTTTTGCACTAGGGATGTCGAAATAGCGATATCGAATACTTGTTGAATATATTTTTGGTGTGTATTTTTATAAGATTCGGCCACAAAAAGGGAGGTTTTCTGAAGGCATTCTCTTTAGATATTACTAGTATTACTGACATTACTAATATCCAAGAGGAATGCCCTTAGGAAACCAAAAAACACAAAAAAAAGTATTCATAAAGATATCGTCAAAAGTTATTCGATATCGATATTTCGACAACCCTACCTTTTGCACTATGCAGCTATTTTTTTGGTGGCGACGAAAATCGCGCTCTCTCCGCTCACACAAAGTTGAGAGCGTAAAAATCTAAAAATAGAATGCACTTGCTTGTGTGAGTAAACACAACGAACAAGCTTGAGTATACGTGAGCACACTTACAGTCGTCGGCTGTCGCTGTATGCGTACAAAAAAGCGGCTGGCTCTAGAGCGCTCTCTCGCTTTCGAAACAATTTCAAGAGAGCCAAAAGCCAGTTAAAAAGCCAGCACCGAAAAATCGTGTGCAAAAAATCGTATGGCGTTACTCATCTTCATATTCTAATGTCTTTGGTTATACACAATCAATTGAATTACTTAGTTTATGATTTTTCACTGAGAGCAGGGACATATTCCACTTTGTCTTCCACACACAGCAAAAACAAGTACGAGATCGTTGTGGTAGAGTGTCCCGAGTCCAAAATACCCTGTACAATTGAGAAAGACATGCAAACACACACACACACACATAAACAAGAGAGGGCGAGACACTGACTCTGAAACTTCCCCCTCTCTCTCTCAAGCTAAACTGATTCGTTCATAACTTTGGTGTTTTTGCTCGGATCTTATTGCGCTTTTTTAGAATAGATAGATCTAAGGCTTAAGATAATATACATTAAGCCACGACACAAGGTTGTAACTTTGAATTTGTGGCTCTGACAGTTTTTGGCGGTTTAAGGGGGGAGGGGAGAAATTTTGCTAATCTGAAACAAACTTCATCTGGTTACGGTATACACCTATACAAAAAAATTTGTGTCTCTATCTGTTATAGTCTCTAAGATCGACTAGTTTAAACAGACAGATGGACGGACGGAACGGACATGACTAAATCGACTCGGCTGTTGATGCTAATCAAGAATATATAAACTTTATAGGGTCAAAATTGTTTACTTCTCCATGTTACTAATCAGCTTCATGATCCTTTTTCCCATTTTCAAGGGTAATGATCAGTATTTTGGTATCATTTGGACTGGATGGAAGTTAAATTGATCTAGATTTCATTCAGTATCGAAAATCACCAAAGATATGAAAATACTATCCATAAGGATCTTTCTTTTCGTGTAGTCTTAGCTTATTCTGCTTCTTTAGCTTTTGATTTAAGTAAGTTAAATTATTTTGGTTTATTTTTAGTTTTTTCATTATTCATTTTTTATGTAATTAGATTCCAAATGGATTTTTTCAGCTTTCTTTCCCTTTCCTTCTTAAATATGTTCTCATTATTAAATCATCAATGAAATATCCAATTGATGGGGCTATATCACATAACTCTTCACCATTGAAACCAGTGCAATTCCAGCAGTTTGGTATTCAACCACATATACATTGCCTCCCCCCGTTCGTCCCATTCAATTGAATTGGTTTGGGGGGAAAATAAAAAAAGGAAAACGTAACCACATCACACAGCTGAGCAGCTTGGACACTAAGGGCTCATATGTTCCCGGTCGGATTATGATTGGCATTGCACAACGCATACGTGCACTTGGTATGCCACCTCCACCCCCCACCGAGTACTTACCTTCCTATATACATATGTGCCCACATGTGTGTATTGTTCTTGTACCTATTTGTGCGTCAAAGCAAAAGATTAATGATGTTTTATGTAAGGCTTCCATTGCGATGTTTACTTTTGTCATTGATTCGCTTTCACTTTTACTCCCTGGAATTTTGTGTTTCTTTTTTTGTTTGCCTTTTAAATGAGGTTTTAGGAGCGATTTTCAAATTTTCCACACTCATTTGTTTGATTATGCCAACTCACGTGTGTGTGTGCGGGGCTTGTAGAGGGAATAAGGCCGTATCAAGGCGGGAATTGAGTAATGGAATGAGAAAAATAAGTACAAATTTACACTAGGTACAGCTGCTTGGTAGAGCTATTACAACGGTTGAGCAAATATCAACTTCAACTCGTTCGAACGGTCAAAATGTGAATGTGTTTTGTGCCGACCACTGCTTTATGGGGTCGGATATGGTTTCTGAAGCCTGTTACAAACGGAGACCTTTGATATCAACTCCAACTCAGGCAAAATGCAGATCCTGGGGGTGGATCATTTCAGGCTTCTTCTGTCGAAGCTGTTGTCTAATACGCTAATTCCTAGGTGATTATCATAATGCTTCAACCACTTAGTGTTAATATTACCGCTGGACATTGATGCAGTGCCCTTGAGAGCAGGACCAAACCCTCCAGGCAAAGTAAAGCCATCATCGAGTCAAAGTAAGGCCCTTATAGAGTCAAAGCAAATCCGTCGTCGAGGCACATTAAAGTCCATATGGAGGGAAAACTCTCATCAAGGCAAAGCAAAGTCCTCATCAAAGCACATTAAAGACCTTATCGAGGCACATTAAAGTCAATGAGATAAAGCAAAGCCCTTAACCGAGGCACCACGAATGCCCTCAACGCGAGGCACTACAAAGACCTGACCGCGGGGCACCACAAATCCTTTTTCGCGAGTCACCACGACAGTACTCAACGCGAGGCACCACAAAGCCCTCATTGCGGGGCACTACAAAGCCCTATTCGGGATTCACCACGAAAGCACTCATCGCGAGGCACCAAAAAGCCTTCATCGAGACAAAGCAAAGCCCTTAACCGAGGCACCACGAAAGCCCTCGACGCGAGGCACTACAAAGACCTGACCGCGGGGCACCACAAATCTTCTTCGCAAGTCACCACGACAGTACTCAACGCGAGGCACCACAAAGCCCTCATCGCGAGGTACCACGAAGCCTTCGTCTTAAGTCACCACGAAAGCCCTCATCGAGTCAAAGAAAAGCCCTCATCGAGGCAAAGCAAAGCCCTCAACCGGGGCACCACAAAGCCCTCATCGCGAGGCACCACGAAAGACCTTATCGAATCAAAGAAAAGCCCTCATCGAAGCAAAGCAAAGCCCTCAACCAAGGCACCACGAAAGTCCTCATCGCGAGGCACCACAAAGCCCTCATCGAGACAACGCAAAGCCCTTAACCGAGGCACCACAAAGCCCTCTTCGCGAGGCACCACAAAGCTTTCGTCTTGAGTCGCCACGAAAGCCCTCATCGAGGCAAAGCAAAGTCCTCATCAAAGCACATAAAACACCTTATCGAGGCATATTAAAGTCAATCAGGTAAAGCAAAGCCCTTAACCGATGGAACACAAAGCCCTCATCGCGAGGCACCACAAAGTCCTCATCGAACACAAACACCTACGCACCACAAAGCCCTCATCGCGAGGCACCACAAAGCCCTCTATCGAAGCCAACTAGAGGCAAAGTAAAGCCTCTCAGAGGCACAGCCCTCAACCGAGAAAACCCTCATGGAAGGCCTCACGAAAACCCTCATCCAGTCAAAGAAAAGCCTTCACCGGGGCCCTTAACCGGGGCACCACAAAGCCATCAACCGAGAATACCCTCATGGCAAGGCATTACGAAACCCCTTTAAGCTAGGCACCTCGAAAGCCCTTAATGCGAGGCATCACAGAAGCCCTCAACTTGGAATCAGCCAATCGTCTGGTTTTAATAAGTTCAAGCCTTATTCGTAACGATATCACATATCACTGAAGAGAGAGAGAGTCGATCTTCTAGTCGATAACTATCGTAGTCGATAAAGTATCAATTCTGTACACCAGCAGCCATCCATTTGGGAGCCTTCTTTCGGTCAAGTTACTTTGTTTAACCCAGCTTCCATTTAGTGGCCACTCTAGACAAATTACCATTACACGTCCAAGTGATAAAAATTTGTTAAATTCAAATTTTAAAACAAAAATCAGTTTGTTTTAGCTTTGCCATCAGCCTAGCATGGGCAACCTTGACGATTACAAAATTTTCTTTGACAAATCCTTGAGAAACATAAAAAGAAAGCAATGTAAAGCTTGGTCACCCCTTTTGTTTCATCAACGAGGGTAATCAATATTGTGTAAGACACGTAACAAACAACAAATAAAGGGCCGCTCGTCACGCTAGCTCAGCTCACAAGAAACAACAAAAAAAATAATAAGAACAATAAATCGATTCGCAAAGGCAAAGCCAGCGCCTGTTACGACCATAAAAGTCAGAAATCACGCTGAAAGCATGCAAATCCCCAAGATTTTCGCTGTGAAAAATTTCATTTCCGCCTGGCAGACAAACAAAAATGGTAACTAAGACAAACAATGGGTAGGAGGGGAGGCGGCGATAAATTCATATAAATTGCGTTAATTTAACCGCAAGCGAAGTTTAAATAACTCAAATGGCTTGGAAAGCTGATGCTGTTGGTGCGTGGACCTGCACCTAAGCTTGATAAAATGCCACAACAGACTTGAAGACAAATAACAGGAGGCATTGCCTTTGTTTAAAAGAAGTAAAAGAAACAAATAGAAAATACTGATAAGCATCTGGAGAAATTAGACTTTGAAATGTGGCACACAATTTGTAGTGGTTTTTAATAAGCAGCGAGGGAAGTGTCAGAAGTAGATGATCTATTTAGTGTTTCGGGGAAGGGGAAATAGCCTTAAATACCACTAAACCAGGGGTGCTCACAGGCTATGCGCACGCCGCGCATAGAGATAGCAACGCGTTTAGACGCTTACATAGATAGCTCATAGCTATAGCTGCACGCACAAGTCTAAGCCTAACAAGAGTAATCTCTTATCTTTCTCTCCTATGTCTCTTGCATAGTCGAACGCTGATTTTTCTGTTGGAGGAAGAATGAAGAAGAATCTCTTTTTGCTATTTCTTGTGGTTGTTGTTGCTTGAGAAATATATGCTTCATTTGTTTTAGTGTCTGCGCTGCCTACTTTACACCTGCGATCTTCCCATTTTGAACAATATGCCGTCATACACTCAGAAAAAAATATATAAAATAGCCGCTCTCATAATTCAGTTTATGGATGAGCTTCCACAAGACAGTTTTATCTTATATATGTGTCTATACCGCCACATGTAGTGTGTATGTAGAGAAGAAAAATGTGTTTTACATATATTTCACACCTTCGAAATCATCACTCATCGCGTGACTATCGGGTGTCTATTGCGTGACACGTTGACGTCGGGTGGCAACGCTGTAATATCGATAAGTCAATTTCGCTCGTTAACTCCATACCAACTCACGAAACAGCAACCTGCGAAATCCGTGCGAAATCATTTTATTTATATGGACTTTTTCATTTCGCAGGTATTTCGCGGGTATCTCCATACCAAGCTTTACTTGTAACGAGTGCGTAAGTTAAAGTCGGCTCTAACCGACTTCGATATACCCGTTACTCATGAAAAAACATGTTTAACAGTGTTCCCGCGTTCCTTAGTGTGACCATCCAAAAAGTATGCAACATTTTTTAGGGTGGTAGCGGAGGGGCTTGGTTCACTTTTTTGCTCATAACTTGAGAACCGTTCATCCGATCTTTATCACTTCTTTGGCAAATCGATTCATTTTGCTAATTACTAACTATCACTAGAACGTACGAATCGTCAATCTTTAAAACTGTAGAGATATAACGTTTTTTCAAAATTGCGGGGTCGGGAGGGGGCGTGGCCAAAATTTGAAACAAACTTGATCTGCCTGCAAGTATAAGAAGCATTTGTCCCATACATGTCAAACCTCTATCTCTTACCATCTCTGAGATCTAGGTGTTCATACAGACAGACGGACGGACGGACGGACGGACGGACGGACAAGGCTAAATCGACTCGGCTGTTGATGCTGATCAAGAATATATATACTTTATATGGTCGGAAATGATTCCTTCTGCCTGTTACATACATTTGCACAAAATGATTTGCATGGTGACTCCCGAAGAGGGCTTTTGTGGTTGGTATTGAGGGCCCTCGCATTGAGGGCTTTCGAGGTGCCTCGCGATGAGGGTTTTCGTGGTGCCTTGCGATGGGTTTTCTCGTTTGAGGGCTTTCGTGGTGCCTCGGAAGTTGGAGCTTGCTTTGTGGGCGCATTGATGAGGGCTTTATTTTCCCTCCATTGTGGGCTTTGTGGTGCCTCGGTGAGGCTTTACTTTGCCTCGACGCGGTGAGTACTTTGTCATGACTGCCGATGAGGGCTTTGTGGTGCCTCGCATTGAGGGCTTTCGTGGTGCCTCGCGATGAGGGCTTTCGTGGTGACTCGAGAAGATGGCTTTGTAGAGCCTCGCGATGAGGGCTTTCGGGGTGCCTCGGCTAAGGGCTTTACTTTGCCTCGATGAGGGCTTTGTGGTGCCTCGCATTGAGGGCTTTCGTGGTGCCTCGCATTGAGGGCTTTGTGGTGCCTCGCATTGAGGGCTTTGTGGTGCCTCGGCTAAGGGCTTTACTTTGCCTCGATGGGGGCTTTGGTGCTTTGCCTCGCGATGAGGGCTTTCGTGGTGGATCCGCATTGAGGGCTTTTATGGTGCCTCGCATTGAGGGCTTTCGTGGTGCCTCGCGATGAGGGCTTTCGTGGTGATTAAGAGGGCTTAGTAGTGCCTCGCGATGAGGGTTTTGTGGTGCCTCGGTTAAGGGCTTTGCTTTGCCTCGATGAGGGCTTTACTTTGCCTCGCGATGAGGGCTTTCGTGGTGACTCGCGAAGAGGGCTTTGTGGTGCCTCGAGAAGATGGTTTTCGGTGCCTCGCGATGAGGGCTTTCTTGGTGCCTCAGGTAAGGGCTTTGCTTGCCTCGCGATGAGGGCTTTGTGGTGCCTCGTATTGAGGGCTTTGTGGTGCCTCGCGTTGAGGGCTTTTGTGGTGCCTCGGTTAAGGGCTTTGCTGTGTCCGGAAGAGAGTTTTACTTGTCTACAATGTGTTTTGATGAGGACTTTGGTGCCTCGGTTAAGGGCTTTGCTTTGCCTCGATGAGGGCTTTACTGTGCCTCGGGTTGAGGGCTTTGTACTGAGTTCAAGAATTGGTATGTGGACTCAGGCTGGCATGAATTGCCAATCAAAAAGAGTCTTGACTTTAGCCACTCGCCCTCTTTAAACATATCAAAGTCAAGGGTCATTAATATAGCTGCTGGATTAAGTTTTCCACTGAGTTTTAATGACCCTTTCACTCCATTCCACTTACAGATTACTCTTACATACGTCATGTTACATTAGAAATTTTTGTAATTTCAGTTTACACCAAACATTAATAGCTTCATTCACAGCCCAGAACTTCATTTACACATCATACACAAAAAAAGCCACACCGCAGCCACACAGCCAGGCACCAGGCACCAGGAGCTTTGAATAGAAATGAAAACAAATGAAAAAAAAAAACAGCCAACCGTAGGAAAACCGAACCACAGCAAACGAAAACTTGCCATCTTCATGGCATTTTTCAATGCCAACTGGACTTCTCCACTTCTGTTTCTGGGTTGGGTTGGGCTTGTGCCAGGTTTTTGCTTCGTCCCCGCATTCAAGTGGCCACTCGAAAGTGCCAGCAAACAAAAAGGTTGACCGTCTGCCTTAATAGCTCATTTGTTGATGCTGAAGGGGCCCCCAAGCCTTTTTCTTTTTCGTATTTTGTTTTTTTTATGACAGTTTTTTCGCCCAACAACCCTTGAACAATTTATAGCATACTTTGCTGCGCCGTGTTAATTGTTGTTGGTCATGACACAAAAGCAGCGCCAGAAATGAACAAACATACATAAATATCAACTGAACGGAGTCTTTCCTTTACTTGCCTAATACACTTACACACTTGGCCACAAATTGGCAAAAACTGAAAATCAGCCAAGCGTAAAGCAGGGTTTTGCCATCTGCCATAGGCTTAATGAAAGCGACAGCTGTAACCCACACACCCACGAGCACACTTGGAAAATGTTTTCCCTGCCAAAAACAAGGTCAATATGCAACTCTTGCTCTTTTATTATTTTTTGCCTCTTTTTCGTTCTGGTTGAGTGAATGGGATTTGGCAAAAATGCAGCAATTCAAATCCAATCAAATGAAAATAATTTTCATTTAAGTGAACTGGAAAATTAAATTTTTCCTACTTCAAATGCTGCGATGATGAAAATGAAAATGTAAAGCCAGTTTTGTGCCATTTTGTGTGTTTTTTAATATTTGATTTATGTAAATTGAATTTGTTAAGACATTTGTGATGAATTCAAAGGAGAATAGTTGCGTTTTTCTTGTTGTTCTTCAACATTTTGTCACAGTCTATGGCAAATTTTGAACAAGTCACTCCAAATCAATGTCCGAACCAGATAACGAACTGAAAAGAGCCCCTCAGCAACGGCTTGATTCTGTTTCTTCTATGTCCGGCTCGAAGGACCACCAAACAAACAAAAGCGAGTCCCTTAGAAGAGGCTAGATTCTGTTTCTTTATGATCCGACTCGAAGGACCAGAAAACGTACAGACCGAGTCCCTCAGAAATGGCTAGATTCTGTTTCCTCAATGTCCGGCTCGAAGGACCAGAAAAATAATAGAACGAAGACCTTTAGAAATGGCTTGATTCTGTTTCTTTAATGTCCGGCTCGAAGGACCAGAAAACAAAGAGAGCCTAGCCCTTTAGCAGCATCTCGATTCTGATTCTCTAATGTCGCGCTCGAAGTACCAGAACAAATAGAACCGAGCCTCATCTCGATGATATTTTTTCAATGTCTGGCTCGAAGTATCACAAAACAAACGGAACAAAGTCCCTCCGAAACGGCTAGATTTCGTTTTTCAATATCCGGCTCGAAGGACCAGTAAACGAACTGAACCAAGTCCCTCAGAAACGGCTTGATTCTGGTTCTTTAATGAACTAAGCCCTTCAAAAACGGTTTGATTCTGTTTCTTCAATTTCCGACTTGACACAATGTCCCTTAGAAATGGCTAGATTCAGTTTCCTCATGATCCGACTCGAAGGACCAGAAAACGTACAGACTGAGTCCCTCAGAAATGGCCAGATTCTGTTGCTTCAATGTCGGGCTCGAAGGATTACAAAACAAACAGCTAGATTCCGCTCGAAGGACCAGAAAACGAACAGAACCGTGTCCCTCAGAATCAGTTTGATTTTGGCTCTTTAATGAACTAAGCCCTTCAAAAACGAAACAGAGTCAAGCTGTTTCTTCAATGTCCGACTCTTGCTCCGTCTATGGGTGCCTGGTTCCTAGTATCTCGTTCCGGCTACTCTGTTCCACAGGGGCGAAGAAAGTACGATGTCGTGCTCCGGTCGGGAATTCCTACTCCGGGGGTGACGTGATATCTAGGAATAAGGGGGTAGAAGGAGCCCTGCTCCGTAGAGTGTTATAACTCTTGAGAGGATTGGTGCTCCAAGAATACACACTAGCAATCTGGCTGTCCGATGGCTCCGTAGAGGATTATAACTCTGAGATTACCAGGCTTAGAGACACGATGAGGCACTACGGCTCCTTAGAGTATGAGAACTCTGGGGAGGATTGGCTCTCCAAGGTTTAGAGACGAGTGGATGCACGGCTGCTCCGTAGAGTATTAGAACTCTGGGGAGGATTGGCAATCTAAGATGACTAAGTGACTAAGTAACTTCCTAAGCGCTGGTGCCGGACATTTATTTGCTTTGCTCACTATCGGCTCACGCCACTGTGAGTTCTTTGTAGGGTTGCCCTCGATATCTATCGATATTAATCGATATCGACGGGGCGCCGAGCTGCCGTTAGGTTTAAATTCAAATTTCTATTTTTGTATTATTTTAGTTGTGCGTGCTGGGACAGTGCGTCACAATGTGCGGCTCGAAGGACCAGAAAAAATATTAGAACGAAAACCTACAGAAATGGCTTGTCTCTGTTTCCTCAATGTTGAGCTCAAAGAACCAGAAAACATAGAACCGAACCCCATCTCGATTCTGTTTTTCAATGTCCGCCTCGAAGGACCACAAAATAAACAGAACAAAGTCCCTTCGAAACGGCTAGATACCGTTTTTTTCAATGCCGCGATCGAAGGACCAGAAAAAAATATAACCTAGATCTTTGGCATCGCACAGTGGGCGAAACGTCCATTCTAGCGCGTCGAAATTCAATTTTTCAAGTTTGAAAACGCGTTAATTTTATATTATATATTGATTACCGATACTTTGACTAGCTTATAAAAGTTTATCGCAAAGCATTCCGATATATAGCTGAACAGCTGTGAGCTATTAAACCCAACATATGTTTTGCAACTTTGGAGCTGTAAAAAAAAAAACAGTTCGTAAACAAATCAAAATAATTTATATAACTTTTCAGAAAATACATAGCAATTATCTGTGCATAACTTTCATATAGATATACCGACTCCGTCTCAACATCAAAATCAGCCGAAGACTTCGCAGCTACCACATCATCGTCAAAGTCAACCAACGAATCTGGGAGGGATAACTCACATTTCGAGACGGGTGTGCTTGGTTCACTTATATCGTGATCCGAAGAAAGAGTTCTGTCAACTTTCTTCCGCATTGCTGATGTATTCGGCAAAAAGGACATTGCGCCGTCAAACTCCCAATCAACGGCACTTGGTTCATTTAGTAAAGTTAACTCAAATGGATAGCCACCTGCGCTACCCGTCTGTCCTTCAGCGTTACCCATGCATCCTTGCATTCCATCACTTTTAAAAAATATATTTTATTAAAATGAATATTTCATTATGTAGCTGCATTACTTACCGCTTTTGCCAAGCTCTTCACTAATGTTCAACCAGGCCGCATTGACTGCGTTGGAGTCTGAGTGCTTCTTGTTCGCGTTCGTTTTCTGCCAGAGTCTTTTTTTGCTGCGCTCATTTTCAATTTGTTTTTGTGGTTGTCTTGCCCGCACAAATTAGAATCGAAACCTATTTTCGTTGCGTCGCCACAAAAAAAGGCGTTAACAGCACTTAAAGCTACGTTTTTTGTTTAACATAACGTAGTGGCAAACGTAAGCTATTTATCCCGATAAGTGGAAACCGAATATGAAACGGACACACGAACAAATTGCGCAGCAGTTTTTTTTATACGGAGTTTTTCATTTCGCGGCCATTTCGCGAGCCGTGGATACCGCCCTTTAGCTGTGAAATATATAGTTCTAGTTGTTTTACATAAAAGCTTGGTTATATATTCATATAAAGGTATGAATTAAGCAAAAAATCAATGCAGGTGACCCGTCCATATATGTATTACTTGAAAGACGTAGTGAAAAAAATGTTCTTTGTTTTTTTTACTTAAATTCTTTTTCTTCCTACCTTTAAAAGAAAAAAAAAACAGCTTGCGATTATCTCATTTACTTTGGAAGATATTAATTTCGACGCGCTATTTCACCCACTGTGCATCGTCTCGATGCTGTTTCTTTATTCAGGATTTTAGTCAAACTTTTCTTTGCTTTTTAAAGCCCAGGTTTTAGGTCTATGGTCAATTATAATTCAATACAATCAACACAATTCAACAGAGCTGGCTCACAACATTTATGGGAAGAACAAAGAAATGTCTGGACAGGCTATTTCGAAATTGTCCCCAATTCACTCATCAGCAGACTTTGTTGCTTTTCACATTTATCGGCTAATTTGCCGAATAAAGACTTGAGAAATTCACTTGTGTGAAAATCAAGGACCTAATTATGCTACGGGTTAGACGCTATATTTGGTTCTTCAAACCGTATCAAAGACCAAACCATTTTAATTAATTATTTTCAGGAAACTAAACTTGACCCTTCGAGCCGGTTTGTAGCCTTGATGAAACATTCAGAGGAGAGACAACGTCTACTTCTTTGACCACCCTCTCGACTTAGGTATGAGCAACACCGCCCCTTGTCCTTGTAAATCGTCTCAAAATTATAATTTTCCATGTTCTCTTTTCTCCTTCTTCTCTCATAAGCTGAAGTACATTCCAGTGTGTTCATTTAAATTGTTTATAATTAATTTGTAGTTAAAGCAAATGCTGCTAATTGCTTTTAAATGGGTCATTTATAATTAGTTAGTCAATCAATTGACAGAATAAGAAGGATTTAATTAAGGGAAATAAATTGAGTTTTCCTTAAAAAAAAACTTTCAAGTTTTTCCACATATTGTTGACCCAGCACGTCATCAGAGCCATTTGGCTTGTCCCATTTTTCAGGCAGTTCCTTTTGCTTGTTTGCCTTTTGGTGATAAATCACTGCCAGTGCCAGTCTCAATTAGATAGGAAATACATTTGGAATTTGAGCCCATTTATAATGAGGCTTAATCAATTTTGATCATTTGGAATTTAAGGCTTGAATTGCATTTACTTTAAATTGTAGGTCATGTCCTGGCCATATAACTACTCGAGTGTATGTTACTTTTATACTGTATGTGTTTGCCTGGCCATTCAGGGAGAAAACTAAACCAGCCACCAGGCACAGCTTAGAATGTAAACATGGGAAGTGGAGTGAGCCAAATGCCAAAGACTTTTGATGCCCAAGGAGGCTGCAATCAGTGGACAGTGCGTTGTCTTTGCCAGGGATCAAAAGAGTTGGAGGAGGGAAAGCCAGCCAGCTGTTGAGCTCCCACTGATGGATGGAGTGCACAGAGAGAAAACATATTGTACAATTAATTTTTACTTAGGTTTGTTGTGTTAGATTAGTGTTAAAATCTTAAAAAATCTTCTTCTCGTTTTGACAACATTTATGTTATTTTGCGAAGTAGTTGCCTTGCTGGCCTATGAGTCTCTCCATGTAGTCCACAGATGGTTTGTCCATTGGGACATTTAGTTCCTGTTCCAGTCTTCTCGTGCTCCTGATAGTCGGCTCTGGGATTTGGCTTGAAGTGCGTTTGTAGCTGCAATACCAAATATTTTCAGGCCGTATCTGCTGTTTCCGGGTGGAATGATTGACTTGTATATCTTATCTTCTATACTTATAAATCTGTAGGCCCGATTGACTGACATATTATCAACTCAGAACCCAAACTGCTTATCCTAGACCTCTAAGATTTGGCATAGATCTTCGTTTAGTTATGCAGGCGCGCACTAAGAAAGAAAATGTGGAAAAATTTGTTCGCGAAGTGGGTGAAAATGCCAAAGAAAAGTTTGTATGGGGCAAATAAATGAGGCAACATTGGGCTAAGCTGTTTTGCTAAGTGCACGAGATAATGTGAGAGAGGGAACGACTCACACTCACACAAATTAGGTATGTGTTGAATGCATGATGCCATAAGTATGAGGTGGTCCCGTTCGCAAAAGCTGTTTTTATTGTATGTAAAAAGGCTTCTGTTGAAGTGTGGAAATCGTTAAGATTGTGGCGGGACGGTAAAGAGTGGAGAGCGCAGGAAGAGGGAGTGGGAGTAGAGAGCGTTGGAAGAGGGATAGGGGCGAGAGGAAAGAGTCAAGAGGTTAGAAGAAGGGGGTAAGGAAAAAGGGGAAGTACAATTTGAATTGAATTATAACTGAAGAGTGGCTGCCTTGAGGTCAATTTGTTTCAAAATTTAGTTCGTAATTATGGGTTTAACAAAACGGGACTTATGTCTCTATATTGTCTCTTTTTGTTTTTGGGAAAAAATAGGAGTATATACATCCCCAATTAAGGCCAAGCAGTGCTGATGCTGCTGTGTAAATCTACAATCTTTATATGTTGTCATTTTGTATTTGTATTTATTTAATAGAGTTGACAAATTTAGCTGTCAACGTAATAAATAAGAGAGAAAAAGTAGAAAACAGATTAATCCTAATCTCGCCTCCACCGAAATTAGGAGAACTTTTTATGATATGCTCCGACTCACATCAAGTGGGTGGAGGCAAAGATTTACAATTGCTGGGAAGATAAAGTGTGACAAAATATTAAATACATTTACATACATCGAACCCTCAGAAGCTAATAAATGGTAAAATCGTTATATAACATGCATATGATTCGAAACGGGTCATGAGATTCGAAATTAGATCTACCTATATTTAAGAAAATTGGACGGAACTGTCTTGTAGGTCTAGGTGGGATCGAAAAATTGATTTGGCTCAGTAGAAAACAGGAGTCAATATGGCCATTTATAAGTTTATGAAGGAACATAACTCCATGACAGATTCTCCGATCTTGCAAGGACGGTAGACTTAATAGACGGAGTCTGTCCACTTACGATGACAGGCGACGGTGTTGTTCCCAGTTAAGTCCACGTAAGGCAAACAGGAGAATTTTATTCTGCACTGACTCAATGTTGCATACTGTGGTGACCATACGTGATCCTCGTCAAGTTTCTCAAATTACTCGAAGAAGGAATGGCATACCGTAGAGTTTTCAGTTAAGAAACGCTTCAACTTGTATGGAAATGATGATTTTTCCCATTGTTCACCATGATATTCGATAAGAAGAACACTTTCTGTCCCGTCACCATAGCCGTGAGAAGGGTGTTGTGATGAGGCGTACCATCTGATAATATGGGACATGTTAAGTCAAATAATTTCGAGCAAAAACTTGACGAGAATCCTTACGTTGGGTATTAAGTGGTGTGTTTTTTTAAATTTAATTTTCTTAGATATTCAGCTATATGGATAACTCTCCGTACTGTATCGATACCTGCGTTTAATTGTAATTTTGAATGATTTTTTGAAGCTGAACGGTGTAAATATGAAGCTTTTTGAACAATTCGCTGCTCTGCAGTACGTGAAAAAGTTTTTTTTTTGGTGCGGTCTTTCATGTTATTCCCATAATTTGATGGGTTTTCAAGAAAATTGCATACAACACTTAAGCTTTTCCAATTTTTTCCCAGCAATTTGCCCGTACGTAAGATTTACTCCTTATAAGCCATTGTTTGGCCTTTTTCGAAATCAGTTAGTGCTTTACCGCCCACCATAGTATTTTTTTCTATTTAAAACGTAATATGCCATTTTTCAGAGCTCGTTGAAAAAAATTTTTAACAGAAGACTACGTTTAATTAAAAAATTTTTTTGTTAATTCAATAAAGAATGAAGTACTGAATGCTAAAAAATATTTGCGTTTTGATTCAATTTGTTATTGTTTTAGTCAAATAGTTGTATATTCGCGATAAAATGCTTGTCCCTATTCAAGTGCATGGCAGTGTATGTACTGATGTCTGATCGAGGAGGAATGTAAGAGCAAGAAACGTAAATATTAAAATCGTGAAATGTTATTCGGATAGACACGAATTCAATGTTATGAACATTGTCTAATGTAATTATTTCGGAAGAATGAGTTGTTTTAACGGCAATAAGAACGCCACCGCCAAGACGTGTAGAACGATAACATCGGTGAACGACATGGTCGTTAGGAAAAACTTCACTATCAGACACAGAACAATTTAGCCACGTTTCCGTAAAAGCAATAACATTGGCATCACAGGAGACACTGTTAGTATACAATCTATTAAGCTTGCCTAATAGACTGCGCACATTCTGATTGTGAATGATGAAGGCTAAAGTCAGTTTTTTGACAGATAAACGGTGCTTATTGGTATTGGTGTTGGACTTGCCAGTGTACTCATTCTCATTCTAGTGAACAGGGATTCTGAGATTTCAACCTTAAAAGAAGACATCCTTCAGTACTTCTTAAAGACGAACTTAGTGACGGTGAATTCGGTGACAGAAGTGTTAGGTGGAGTTTAACATCGTTTGCGGTTGCGTTTGGATTTAAACGTGAGACAAATATGGCTTTTAAATATAGGGATATAGGGATATAGCGATATAGGGATTCCAGATGTTCCAGTCAAGTCATTGTTGTATAGAGGGTGTATAACGTGTACGAACGTTATATCTTAGACGCGGACAAAGAAGCGGCGGGTTCAGCTAGTATACTTATAAATCTGTTGGCCCGACTGCCTGCAGACTGACATATTATCAACCCACAGCCAAAACTGCTTTTACTGCGCACTAAAAAAGAAAATTTGAAAAATTTTACAGCGAAATAGGTAAAAACGCAAAAGAAAAGTTTGTATGGGGCACATAGCGGCTGTAGCGCTTTGAAAATGATGTGGACTAAACTGTTTTGCTAAGAGAGCGAGAGAGTGAGTGAGAGGGTGGTGGAGAAAGAGTGTAGAGCGGTGGAAGATGGAAAGGAGGTTGGGGAAAGAGTGGTAAGAGGGTGAAGAGGGGGTGGGGAAAAAATCGGGAAAACCAATTTGAATTGAACTATAATTGATTCATATAAAGAGGTTACATTTTTCAATTACTTTGAGGACAACTCTTTTAACTATTTGTAGAATATTTAAGTATTGTTTCATTTTAGAATTTTGTATAATTGGTTAACATTTTGGGATTTTTTGTATAGCTTTTCAGTTATATTTTTTCAAGTGTTTGCCTGGAAGACCTAATCAGAAAAATAAAAGCTGAACCTCCCCCTCAGTATAGAATGGGATTTCTGTTGCCTTCTGTGTGTGTGTGTGTGTGGGTGTGTGTGTGGGTGTGTCCATCATTTAGAAAATGCCTGGGATTAGTTGTGCTGAGATGCTGGGTTATCCTGTTTTATGCTTGTCCTGTCTATTTCTGACCTGCCTTTTGTCATCTCATCACAGTTACCCAGTTGACTTTAAGGTTTTTGCAGCCGTTGATAACTTTTTTGTAGAAATTAAAATGTGAATATTTCATAAGGACGAAACTTTACTGTGTTGTCATTCGTACGCTGAAATAGCAAAAGTTTCATCTGGAGCGCAGATGTTGTCACTTATCGCGTTGCTCGCACCGAAATCATCGCCCTCATTATAAACTCGGCTTCTACGAAAATAATGAAAAGGGCAGCGCATCAGCAGCAGGAGGGGGAGGGTGGGGTCGCATCATTATCGCACCGCCCTGTCATCATCATCAAAAACATGAGAACTGGCGCTGCTCTCTGCTCTTTGGCTCTGCTGTTGGCAAGTGTTGTTGTTGTTGTTGTTATTTCGCTTGACTGCCAATGTCCTGCGTGCAGCGGATCCTTCGTAATCAACGCTCCACGACAGTGGCAACAAATGAAACTTGACAGGAACAAACAGAGTCAACACAGTTGGCTCCTCCTTTCACCCACTTTCCATTCGCACGACTTTTCTTCATTTTGATTGCAGCAATTTGCAACCAGGAGGACCAGCTGAATGAAGATATTGTTTCGATTCTGTACATCCTTTTATTTTGCCTAACAGCACATGAAAAGGGTCCAATTTATGTTTCGTCCTCCCTTTCGCTGTCCATTTGGAGTAATTAAATTCTAGGCTGGTTAATGCTTGTTTATTTAAATTTATTTAAGGGCTCAAACAAAAAGGCAGTCGGACACAGAATTGGGTAATCAAAATGAAATTAAGTTTTCTTTTTTCAAAGGCAAAGGAAATTATAAGCCAGCATAACTGAAATTTCCAGTTGACTAAACTTAAGGGCAAATGCAAAATAATTATGAAAATTTTAAGCACAAGATGTTTGGCTTTTTGAATGTTTAGTTCCGTCCGGCGGTTCACAGGAATTGTCACTCAATTGGAGTTTAAATAAAGAGTGTGAAGTATCACATTTTTGGTTAGGGAAAATTATTATAGGGGAGAGTCTCCGGTTGTGGACACCCCAGTCTAGTTTTTGACAGGTAACAGATGCCGCCAAACTGAGTAATGTCAAACATAATCTGTAAGCAAATAAAAAAAAATCGTGAAAATTTTTCCGAGTTTCTATTTTTATCAATTTCCTCATTGCGTTAAATCGAAGCTAAACATTGAAAAGTGGTGAGTATTATACTTTGTGATTTAGTGCATTAAGTTTACTTTGTCATGTGATATCAAGTTTCAGTGAAATGTTTGTGTCGCGTAAATTTGCTGAACAAAATAAAAATGGCTACCATTTCTAAGAATGGACACACTTTTGCACCGGTTGTGGACACCCTCGTTTTTTGTGTTTAAAGCGTGTGTTTGGCCATAAAACTGTCAAATATTGTTGTTTATGTTAGTGTCATTTGTGAATTTTTGTGCATTTTAAGCCATGTCAACACCAAAAAAATTTTCCGATTCAACAAAAATCAATTTTAATGGGCATCGACCAGATAAGAAGGCTGTCAAAGCTACAGTCAAGGTATATGGGCGTCCTCGAACCACTTTGATCCGGTATTTGGAGAAAGACAGAGCTGTAGAAGTCGCCACCGAAGCTGATCTTGATGAAGACAATCAGCGTTGTATCATCGTTTCCGTCGATCCCTACATTGGGCGAGAAGAAGAGGTGTTAAACTCCCCCGAACTATCCACTTTACGAGATTCTTCGGCTAGCCGCTTATCACTGTTGGATGAAATTGGGTCGGTGCAAGGAACTTTTCCGAAAAAGCCATCGAATCGCAAGCCAAGGCAAACCACTGTGCTAACTTCTCCGGAAAGCGTCGAGGTTTTGTGCGAGAAGGCAGAAGAAGATCTCCAGAAACGTGGCCGGCCAGGAAAGCGACAGGTAACACCACCAGCCAAGCCAGCCAAGAGGGCGTCTTCGTCATCGGAAGTAGACGAAGATTTCGACTTCTGTTTGATTTGTTTGGCGCTCTTGGAAAAAAAAATGACCGCTGCAAATTCGATCCATTGCGATGTTTGCGATCGTCCTGTGCATTTGAAGTGCGCTGGCACGACGGCATGCAAAAATTGCTTTACGGAATAATATTTTTCATTTTGTCACTGAAGGCCATAATTTTTTGATTTTTTCCCACTGAAGACCAACATTTTTTGTTCTTTTTGCCACTGAAGGCTTCTTAAATAAATAAACGTTATTTTTTTATCAATTCATGGCCATTTTACTTCATATTTTTCCATTTCTAGCGATTTTACAAGGGTGTCCACAACCGGGTACAAAAAGAATTTTGGCCAAAAATCATCACTTCATTTGTTTAAAACAATAGGTTACTTCAGAGGAAAGTTAGCTAGAGTCTCTAGCTTTACAATGATGTTCATATCACCGCATAATGTTGACTTGGAAAAAAGTTATTAATGAAAAACGCAAGTATGTCCACAGCCAGAGACTCTCCCCTAGTATTTAAGTTGTTTTGTAGGTATTCAGAAGGTAGGGAACCATTTGTAGGTCATAAGTTGTTTTGTAGTTCGTAAGTCATAGCTAGTTCAAAGCCCATTGAAAGGAGGAAAGTTTAGTTTAAAATTCACCGGCACGGAACTAGTTTCAGAGAAACATCACTGACAACAGCACAACACTCACACATACCAGCCGGGCCGGTTACTCAGTGGGAATTGACTGCATGCTAGAAGCTCATCTGGCATAGAACTTTTGGCACCAAGAAGTAGTTGCAAAAACCTGCAATCTTTCATTCGCTTTTGTACAGGGGCGGAACGCAGCAGGAACTGTTCTAATAGAAGGGACTTTTGTATGGGTAGGTTAACTTGTAGTTAAACGTTAAACTCAAAAAAACCGGGTCTCTCTTCCAATCTATACCACATATACACACATTCATACAAAAATGTTTTCAAAAAAAAAAATAAACAAAAGATGCTATTAAAAATAAAAAAAAACGCAATAAAAAAATAGTAAAAAAAACATTATTTAAAATAGCATCCCCAAAGAATGTTAAAAGAATGTTAAAGATAACCCAAATAAAAAAATTGTAAAAAAACATACCCACACCCCAATTTAATATATTTTTAAAATAATAAAAACTTAACTCACTTTTTTTAGGTAAAACCATGTGGTTTTTTAGTAAGGTTAGTGGCACACAAGCGCACTATGGTCCCAAAAAAATCCCAAAAAGCTGGCCAAAAGTCGAAAAAAAATATTTGTTTTATGTACTTTTAATGATTGGAATAGTTGTAGTGGTACATCTAGTTTGTATTCTGACTGTTAATAAGGAGGAAGTGTCCCACCTGGCTCAGGCTTGAACTCCGTTCGTGAGCGTCGATCGTGCCTCATCGTTTACTCGTTATGCATCGAAAATAACATAACGTTTGGAAGCGTATAGAATCGCGAAAAATTAACCGATTTGGATTCTGAAAAATGGATTCTACTCTAGGAAGTAAGTACAATTTAAATGTATTGCTCAAAATTATTATTAACAATGCATAAAATAGTGAATCGTTAATAAAAGTAGAGGTTTTTTCTTGGTCACATTCTGAAAAGTCGTGTTAGAACAAGCCATAAGTCAAAACTCCCATCAGATCCCACTCTCAAACAAATAAGAAATTGTTGTTTAGACAATTCTTTAAAACATATCCAAAAATTAGCTGCAGATAGCTGCATATTTAGTCTCGGTGATGATTTTTGTGCCACATTTGTCGTTACATAATATATAAATACACTGCTCGACAGCACTCTCCCCCAATTCACCAAACCAACTTTTTCTAAAGTATTTTGGTCCGCTGAGCACGAAAATCGATATGAAAAAAATCTGTCAAATAGTTATCGAGATATTATCGATAAACGTGTTTTTCGACGTTACAGCCAAATCAAATACGTTTTGGAAGAAATTGTACGCCTTATTGATTCCGCCATTTTGTTTTCTGAATTTTGACTTGGGATTCGTGATCAGCGACCCCGAAAACCCCCGGTTACAGACTTTTGGCCAAATAAAATTTGTTTTTGAAGAAATTGTCCGCCATATTGGTTCCGCCATTTTGTTTTTCTAAATTTTTACATCAGATTCGAGATCAGCGACCCCAAAGACCCCCGAGTACAGACTTGCGCCAATCCTAACCGTTTTTCGCCCTTGCTCTTTTTTTGGATTTGGAACCATTTTGGCGACCGTAAAATTCCGTTTATATATCTTTTCTCCCACCATCTATTTTCAAAATTCCTCAACCCAAATTTTTACCTTTGCCGATATACATAAAATTGAATTTTTGTCGGAACCGGCTTGTGGGATGACTATAACATTTACCTCAGTGCAATAAGGATATGTGCAACATAAGGTTTTCGTTCCAAGGTATGCAAAAAGTCTTAATGTTGTTATCTTTTTAAGAATGCAAAATCAAATTCTTTTTTAACGACTTTTGGCCGTCTTTTGGGATTTGGGAAAAATTAAATAAAACAAAAAAATAAAAAAATTTCCTAAGAATGTCGCGTGGAACACATTTATCAGCTGGGGTGGGGGCTACCATCACTGAAATAGCTTCCAGAGTGTCTCGACACAGAAATACGATAGCTAATTTTAAAATCCAAGCTCCTATGGTCAGATTAAACGCAGTGGCAGACCGAGCCACATCGACGATAGGTGCAAGCGTGAGATTAAGCGCCTGGCTGTAAAACAATCAAATGTCTTGTACAGGCATTAAACGTCATTTAGAGCTCAATGTCGGTAGAAGACGGATCCATCAAATTTTAACTGAAAATTGTAACCTTAAACAAAGTTCCCGGGTGGCTGTACCGATGCTATTGCCACGCCATCTTAAGGCTCGTTTGGCGTTTGCTGACAGGTACAAATTTTGGACCGAAGAATTCCGAAAACGTTATTTTTTCGATGAAAAAAAGTTTAATCTTGATGGTCCTGATGGCTGTCATAAGTATTGGCGTGACTTAAGAAAAACCAAGAGAAACTCGCCATAAGAGGAATCACGGCGGTGGATCACTGATGATTTGGGCCTGTTTCGGATATGCAGGAAAGTCTCGGCTATGTTTTATTCCAATAAGAACAAAACTCAGAAATCTATATTCAATGCTGGAGAGTGAATTAATAGATTTTGCAGACGATCTTTACGAAGATAGATGGATTTTTCAACAGGACAACGCTCCAATCCACACATCAAAAGCCACAAAGGCTTATTTTTCTTCAAGAAAAATACCTGTACTGGAGTGGCCGACTATCAGTCCTGACTTGAACCCAATTGAGGACCTCTGGGGTATCCTCTCAGCCAGGATTTATAAAGGTGGGAGGCAGTCTGACTCAATTACATTTAAAGTACGCTTTGCTTGCAGAATGGGAGTTAATAAGCAATGAAACTCTCCAAAAATCTGGCAGATTCCATGCCAAACCGCCTTGCAAAAGTCTTAGAGGCAAAAGGAAAGCACATTAACTATTAAAGTTGATCAAAAAGTTTGAACTTAATACAAAATTTTAAGAACTATATAAAATGCACATATACTTATTTCCTAAGAATGAAATACATTTGTTAAATAATAATTTTTTGTTAATAAATATTGAAGTACTGTATGGCAGTTCTTAGTTACTGGCTCTAGAGCTATAAGTAAAAATAAAGTTTTATATTTAACCTTTTAAGCCTCAAGAATACCATTTAAGCTTAGACAAAGTGATTGTTTTAGTGACCTTTTTGATTGAAAATCGTAGAACTTTTTTAGGCAGGCTCTAGGTCATTAAGTTATGGATATTGTCCATAACTTTTCTAAAACAAGACACGCACAACACTACAAAGGAGGCTGGTTGACAGTATAGCGCTATTTCATGAATACCAATTCAATCTTCAGCTGTCTGCACCTGTCCTTAGTGTGTTGGCAAAAGTTACCTCATGACAGAATTGCTATGAATGCTTGGGAATCCCAAAGGCAAGCTCATAGCAAAATCCGACATCAGCAGCAAATGCCAAAAACACTGAGGCTTTGAGTGTGTGTGCGCATCCCGATTAGGATATTCACTTTTTTGATGTCAATTTCTTTGAATATAGAACATTTGTATTTTTGTCAGCCACCTAATCATATATATTTCAGTTTTAAGTCAGGGGATTCACCCCACACCTGCGTTTTGGGCTTTTTATTTACACACTATTAACACGGTTTTCTATTTACACACGATTTTACTGCCCTATCACTTCGGCTTCCAAATTTACTGTCTTTACTGTCTGTCCATACGTTTTTTCATGCCTTCTCGTCCACCATTCTACACCGTGTGACCATCATTCGATATCTGAAAAATACCTTTACACTAAAATAGGCATACATTTATTCATATACACATCCTGGCGGTCATTTTCATATAACTCCATAGACTACAAATACAGTTGAACATTTTTGTCCTAAGTAAATTGAGCCTGAACCACTGTGCCTGGTTACAACTAAAGTTAGTTGTGCCTTTTTGGTATTTGAACAACAAAGACTTTTGCCAGCCTTATTTAAATATTTGTAATTTAATCTGCTAATTAATAATTCACAACTCTTTAAAATTCATTAAATATGCAAATTCTGCTCTTCCCTTGCCATTTCCCACCCAGGCCTGACCATTTCTCAAGGCCTCCCTAAAAGTATGCAGTGCAATCCAAGGCCAATGCCAAAGGCCAACAGTTGCACAACAGTGGCTCAGCTCTCTGAACGCTCCCCCAACTACACTGCTTGTAAGTGGCAGACTATATTTGCTTGGCTCTTCATCTTTATTTCGAGTTATCTTAATTAGTTTCTAATTGCTTCATAATCCGCCTTTTATTTAATTTATTATTTTAACCATTAATCGAAATACTTATCGATATCAGCTGGTAGCACCTTGCCCACCTCTAACCATTGAGAGAGAGAGAGTGCCAGAGAGCCAAAACAAAAGCAAAGCCAAATGATTTTTTTACACAGTTTCATTGGGGTGAACGGGCGAAACAGACAGCGCGGTGGGTGTATGTGACAAGAAAACGGCCGAAAAGCGTGTAAATAGCCAAAAGTGAATATAAATTCATTGTAATTTTGCCTAAAAAAAGTATAATCCAATTTGTGTAAATAAATCGAAACGCATAAGTGCAATGGCTGGCCACAAAATAACGGTGTAAATGGGCGACGAGTGTGTTTGTGTGTGTGCGTGTGTTCGTATTGCTCAATGGCCCCACAAAACAGCCACAGCAGCTTAAGAGCTAGTTTAAAACATTTAGCAAAAAAATGAAAAACATGTTTAGAAAATATCAACGGTGAAAGTGGAAAGAAAACAAGTGAAAAGCTCGAGCAAAAACAAAATTTTTTTTTGTTTGGCTTAGTGTGAGTTTAGTTTTGTGAAAGCAGCTGCATTTGGTCTCTCTCTTTCCCTCTCTCACTCTCTGAGACAACAACAACTACAATTTCCAGCATAAAAACAAAACGTAAGTTTTCAACTTTTTCTAAAAAATTATGTTAAGAGGCAAAGTGTCGTCATCTTTAACTTAATTTTTTTTTTTGCAGTAAAATAACTTGACTCGTTGCGAAATGTCTTTTTGTGTTTTGTTTTTATTTTTTTTATTTTTGTCAATGTCTGTCCAGTAAATGCTACAGCTGTGTGAGTGAGCGCATGTGGGTGTTTGTGTGTGTGTCTTTCAAAGAGAGAGAGAGAGAGCGCGAGAGCAAAGTCAGCTGTGTAGTCTCAGCAGTGGCGTACGCAGGGGGGGCAGCGTTTTGGGGGTTTAACCACCCCTCTGAGATTTACAAAGTGCTAAATGCAAAGAATAGAATAGAAAAAGTCTTGATTTGAGTGACTATTTTTCAAAAGAAAAGAAGAAAACCAATACCCATGAAATTGAAGCTACTAATGTGTCATCGAATGCAAGTGTAGCAGGTGAATTAGCAAGTAAAGTTGCCATTTCTTTCGAAGATGCTGATACTAAACAAGACATAGTGCGCTTTGTTACTCAAACCATCTCAGATGACAATCGGCACCAATGGTTTATGCAATGCATTTAGGTTCCACCAGTCTTATTTAAATTTCCGGAAAGTTGAAAAGCGAAACTTGCGTTTTAATCACAATTGGCTGATGGCTAGCTTACTCAGTGTCTACGGATGGAGCCTTTTTTGGTGTTTTCTTGTTTTTTTGGGAGCTTAGCAACGAATAAAAAGCTAGTCAAAGAGCCATTTAGAAACTGGAAGGATGTGGTAGAGATGTACAATAAGCACCAGATGAGACCCCTCCACCAAGACGCAGTATGACTGAAATGGTCCCGAAACGAAGTTGAAGCAAGTACCGCAGAATAGAGCAAGCCTGGGATCTATTATTGAAACCGTGATCTTTCTGGGACGCCAAGGACTTGCTTTATGTGGCCATTCTGAGAAAAATGACATTCGAAAATGATGGAAATTTTAGCGCGCTGCTTCAATATCGATTTGACGCTGCTGATACCATATTGAAGCAGCACTGGCGTGGAATCTCGAATCCAGAACGAGATTATTAATGCATGTAATCGAGTTATTACGACTCACTTTGTTGAGGCAATCGTCAAATGCATGCTCAGTGCTCGCAGATGAATCAACGGATATCGCAAATGTAGAGCAATTCTCATTATGCTTTCATTGACGTAAATGGAAAAGCTTTGGCAGAAGTAAATATCAACACTATGAATATAGATAGATAGATGTTTATTTTTCCAATTTGTTAATTTTCACAGCTTACAGCTTTACATTGGGCGTATTCAGCAGGTAATTTCGATTAGCGATTACTGATTTACGATTTGCGATTGCTGAGAAGTCAAAGTGCTGTTAGGCTCCTCTTGCACCTATATAAGGAAAACAGGCACAGTTTTCGGGACCGAAAAAAAAATGACCAAAACCAAATGCAAAAGACTGGGCTGAATGGCTTTAACGTGGATAAGGTTGAGTGGAAATTTCGAAACCTAAAACACACTTATGACACCATCCGCCTTAAAAATAGAAGCACCGGTCAAGGTACCACCAAGTGGGAGTTCTTTAGTGAAATGGAGGAAATCTTCGCCGAGGACCGAACAGTCGCTGGCTGCCAAACCATTTCTTCATCTGTGACCAACGATAAAAACGAAGAGCAGCATCGCAAATTATTAGATGTTGTAGAAGCAACTGTACCATTTCGCGAAGTGACCACTGAGGAAGTTGCAGATCCGGGGTCTGTTGTTGATTGCACCTTATCGTCTACGGCCACTTCAAGCAGTGGCGAAAACATAAATTCATGTGGTCAAAAGCGCATGGCTTATGAAAATTGGAGCTTACCATTTGCTGAATCAAAAAAAGCAAAGGCCAGTATTTAACGTGCACGTTACTACCAAACGAAAGCAATACTGGACGTTGAAAGAGAGCGAAACGAGCAGTTGCGTTGAATCAGAGAGGCCATGGAGAAATCCAATGAAATCCAAGCGCGCAATAATGAGCTTTTTGAGCTTTACATTGAAGAATTTGCCAAGGCGAATATTAAAAAAAAGGGATTAAATCAGCATTAAAGAAAAATTTAAAAAACCAACAACAATTTTTATTAAAATATTTTCATAATTTTACTGCATTTCTTTAATAGCATCTCTTTTGCGAGATGCCTCAGATGATCGTAAAAGGTGCTGTTCTAAATAATCATTTATTTCTGGTTCTTGGGAAGTTTCATCACTTGGGCCAGCAGTATCGTTGTTCATTAGAATGAAATTGTGGAGCATGCAACAAGCGCTTATTATGGATGTTGCTACTTCTGGCGATTGCACATCTAGATACTTCAATCTACGAAATTTTCCTTTAAGCAAAGCAAACGCCCGTTCAATAACGGACCGTATGCAGGAAAATTTAATGTTGAATCCAACTTGTGCCCTTGTTAGGTGTCCATTATCACGATATGGGGTTAACAAATTAATACCCAATGGGTACGCGGAGTCTCCTAACAAATGCATTTGCCTTGGTATAAGCGGGTCAGTTTCGCTTTCAATTTTTGTACATAAAGGGCTCAACCTATATACCCGAGCATCGTGCATTCTTCCTGGCTGGCCGATGTTTACGTCTAAAAATCGGCATTTGTTTTTACATACGCCTTGAAGAATAAGTGAATGAACTTGCTATCTATTGTAGTAATCTGTGGCGTTTCCTACAGGTTGCTTAATGCAAATGTGACATCCATCAATTGCCACAATTGCTCCTGAAACTCCCACGATTTTTGTTTAAATATTTGTGCTGTTAAAGCTTGCTGGGAGTCATTTGGCCAGTTCACATATTTGGGCGAAAGTACATGTAATCTATAGTCACTTTTTTCCAAAAAGTTAAGCAAATTTAATGTCAAAATGAGAAAAATCGCGCTAGCACGGCCGTAAATCCGAATATATCCAATTGGGTTATTAGTAAATGTAAGATGAGCTCACATTAGATTTATTTGATTGTTTCCCTATGAAAATTTGATCAAATATAGTGTTTTTAACCAATTTAATTTTTTTGGCCCTGGTGGACCTTTTTTTTGGAAATGCCCATATTCTAACTTACATAATATCGACACTTAAAAGATGGCTGGCCAAGGATATGTCGGAACTTCTAGAACTTTAGACAGCAGTTATTGTTTCTCTTTCATTTCATATTTTTCATATTTCATTTCTTTTGTGATTCCTCGACGTTAAAAAGGACTGCTAAATGGTAGCTCCGACAAGTCAAAGTCAAATGCGGGTTTTCCCAAATGTTTATATTCAACAACATCCGCTGCCGAAAGGTCTTTTTCTTCTTTGAAGATTTTAAAGACAAATTTGAGGAATTCGATAGGGGAAAACGATTAAATGGACTAGACCTTTTTATAAGGGTGTTTTTTTTTTCAGAGCTATAGGAAAGTTTTTAAAAAAAAAACACACATAAAATTCAGAAAAATGCATGAAATCTTTATTTGAATCGATAGTACGCTCCATATAATTTAATGTTTAAAGTTATCATGCAAATATTGACCGTGACTGCGACTCAAATGGTCCATCCGCTTAGTCCAATTTTGGCATTTCGGCCGGTATCTCACGAATAAATGCTTTAATGTTGTCTTCCAATGCGTCAATTGAAGCGGGCTTGTCTGTATAGACATGAGCTTTAACATAGCCCCACAAAAAATAGTCTAAAGGCGTTAAATCGCACGATCTAGGCGGCTACCCAGTCCCGAACGTGAAAAAAAATGTTCACCGAACTCACCTCTCAATAAGTCCATTGTTGTGCGTGCAATGTGGCATGTGGCACCGTCTTGTTGAAACCACATGTCATACCGGTCAAGCTCTTGGATTAAGAACAATGTGGCGCTACCATACGTTACGTGGGTCATACAGCATAAAGAAAAGACTTCAAGTGGTCAAGGAAGGACGTCCCTCTTCCAGATGGCGCTGCCGGGGCCCATACTTTGAAGGGTGAAGGCGAAATACTCGCTTAAGAGCAACAAGGCACCGGGGGAGCGGGGAACAGGGGCGAGGCGAGAGTGAGCCGGCACCCCGGGGTGGGAAGAAGGCCAGCTTATCAGGCTGCATAAACCGGTAATCCCCCGTGGGCATCATAAGTTGCCTATAATACCTCAATTAGCGCTGGAGAGAGGTACTATTACGAAAGGATCTTGGAGACCCCAGCCGTCAAAGGAGCATACCAAAGTTCCAGTTCGGATTTCGTTTGGGACATGGTACCCCAGAACAGCTGCACAGAGTGGTCAATTTCGTCCTGGAAGGATTCCACGCGCCAAGGAGGTACGTTGTGGCGGCGTGCTTGGATATCCAACAGGCATTTGACCGCGTCTGGCATGATGGCTTACTAGCCAAGCTGAAGGGAACCCCCAACTCTTGATCGTCAGATCGTTTCTGTCTGACAGGACTACAAGTTGTCCAGGATGGCCTTGCATCCCAGAAGAGGATTCGAGCAGGATGCCTCAAGGCAGCATTCTGGGGCCAGCTCTCTACAGTTTAAAAACAGCAGATATGCCCCCTGCTATGGACATACCGATTGAGGAGCCACAGTGAGGGGGGAGACCACATTCGCTGACGACACAGCAAATTATGGCGCGTGACAGATGCGTTTACTCGGCAACAGACGCATGTTGCGGGAGCATCTCAAACGGTTTGAGAACTGGGCGTGTCGATGGAACATCTCCATCAACACCGAAAAGTGCGTATCTATCACGCACACCCTGAGGACAGTTACAGCCCTGGCGTTTTCCTGCATGGAGGCTCCTCCCCCACCAAACGGCGCACAAGTATCTAGGGGTGATATATACGATAAGAGGCTAACTTTCAAGCAGCATGCCGCCGAAGTTGCTGGCAAACTCCACTCCAAGGCGAAGAGGATGAGTTGGCTGTACTCAACGCCAACAACAAGCTCTCGCGGGAATAAAACCCTCATTACAAAAGTGATCCTGGCACCGATTTGGAGTACGGAGTCCCGGGTATACGGCATCGCCGCGGGGGCCCACCTGATCGAATCAGGGGCTTCGGTGTAAATCTAGGGGGGATCACTGGAGCGGAGTGGTTCATCCGTACTCGAGACATCGAGAGAGTGTGGCGTCCCGATGGTTGGCGACACAATCAACATAAGCAGCGAGGTACTTGGATAAGGTCGCCAAACACCCAAACAACTCGTGAGGCGCTTACTCCAGACGCGCAGGATCAACGGGATCAGGGCAAGACGTAGACTCAAGGATACACCAGGGGACCTGGCTGATCGAAGGATTGTGGCCCAAACAAATGCGTCGAACAGCCAACTAACTACAACTACTACAATTACTGGATAGACAATCATCAAAACCCAATTACCCCCTTAATCCCATTACAAACCTAAAATTACTAAACAACATTCTTAATTCTAGGTAAACAGTTAAACAGCTAAACACAAACAAATTTAAAATTCAAATAAGTGTAAAATACATATATTACTAGAGCTAAAGTTAGATATAATCACAAACAAAGTAAACTCCAAACATTTACAAACCTAAAATTAATTAAATAATACTCTTAATTTTTAGGTAAATAGAGCAAATAGAGCAAATAAAATAACTGATTAAACTAAGCCAAACACAATTGTAATTAAAATCCAGAAATGTTAAAATACACATAATATTAAGTACTTAAACAAACAACAACAAACTCCGAACATAAAACAAAAAAAACGTAGAATAATCCTTCCCCTACAATTATAAGTTACTTCAACTAGTAATAGAAAATTGTAACATTTAGCTTACTCTATATATAAAAAAATTTAAAAAAAAAAAAAAAAAAATCATCTTTAACGAAAATAAAAAAATTAACTTTCAAAATATCAAAAAAATTTTTTTTTTAATTTTTATATACTCTAAAATCGACAATTCTGCTTATTTATTACCCCATTGAGCGAAAAATATAAAAATTTTCCGGTAAGACAGTGGATCTTCGGCCAACTTTCAAACAAAAAAAAAATTTTATTAAAAAACAAAAAAAAATTACCGTTGCGGTAGGTCGTTCGGCTTTAATTCTTGCATTAGCTGTGTTTTGAACTGCTCACACCAAATCCTTCCGCACTGCAGTCTCAATCATTTAGCACGTTTTATGCAAAGCAATACAAAAAAAATACTGAAAAAGTGCCCGCGTCATTTAAATAAAAACACTTTTTTATGATATTTTTTTTAGCGGAGCCTTCCAAGTTGTTAATTGATTTTTACCGCCTTTTTTTGTGGCTCAGCAGCAGCTTTTGTCAAGTAAACAACAACTGAAAGTGCCCCGTGTTTCTCTCTCTCTCTCTTGCTGGCTGGTTCTCAGTGGACGTATACTTGATTTTGATTTTTTTGGTAAACTGTCTAATCTGTGAGTTTAATAAACAACAATGTTATATTGATATTTTCTTATTAATTATTGCTCTCTGTGCTTGAATACTCATCGTTGACTTGTTGACATTGAATGGTTTATGTATTAAACACCAAAAACACAAACACACATGTGCCTGTATGGGTGACTCTATATTTAATTACATATTTAGTGCTTTAAGCAAAGTGCAATAAATTCACTTGAACTCAAATGAGCATTCAGTTTTAATGATGAACCTGATTTTGTTTATATTTTCAATTATTTAACTGTCAATTTTTTGATTTGGTTAAAAAAAAAAATCCCCTGGTCAAGTGATTACTTCTTTGAAATCATTCAGCAATTTGAATTTTGTTAATACACTTGAGGGCATAGTCGGGTATTCTTGTTTGGGGGGCGAGGGGATTCCTGGAAACCAAATTAATGTTTAAAATTAGACTCCTCTTCTTTGGGGTTTTACGGATGAAAAAGCAAATGGAAATGACCACAAATTTGTGTTATTTGATTTAGTAATTGGAAGAAAAAAAATTGAATGCGGTATTGTTTCATAGGACTAAAGGTGGTCCGATTACATTTCTGGCAATATTTGATGAAGCGGGTCTGTTTGAAAAAAACGACATTTGCCCCACAGTTTTGACGAAATACGGCTCGTACATGCAACGCATATTTTGCTATCAGTTTTATTGATCGATTTGCTAGAGGAAACGAAGTAATCTGACGAACGATACTCAAGTTACGACCAAAAGAATGCTGCGTTTAGCTGCAGGCAAGGTATACTAAACAAGGTAGGCTCACTCGCTCTCTCAAAACTCCTTATATTTGTTTCGAAAAGAGAAAGAGCGAGAGAGTAATCTATTTCAATATAAAGCTTACTAAGCTACTAAGTAAAATACAAAAAATTCGTCCGCGGAGATGGTTCGCTTACAACAGTTGCTTACTGACTGAAATTTAACAAGTTGTCAAGAGAGCGAGAGAGTGAGTAGGCCTACCTTGTTTAGTATACCTTGGCTGCAGGTACAGAGTATATTACAGTCTTTCTAACTTGTTTAATGTTGTTCTGTGGATCCTTTCGATGCGCGAGTCTCTCCTCTCATAAAAGTTGTCGCTCTAACGAAAGTGATGTCCCCTTGTTCTTCATAATTAGTTACTAAATTGTACTCGCTCTTGAAAACCCATATCTCTCTATTCCAGCCCTTGTTTTTTCCCTGGGCTTTACCCAATGTCTTTCTCTTCAGAATCGCTTGCTATTTCTTCTATAAATATTTACAATATTTAACTTCATTAGTTATGCATCACAAGACTTGAGCACTTTATAAGACAACAAATAATAATAATAATAACTTTTCTCTAACATTTTGTTTGGTTTTGATTGATCGCCAGACATATTTGGCAATCACACTTCTAAGCAAACAAACAAACAATGGCAATTAGCAATTAAAAATTAACATTATTTTCTGCTGCCAATCTAATCTAACCTGGCCACAAAAAAAGAGACCCAACCCAAAGTTTTACAACCAAGATGGAAAATTTGAGAAAACTTCTAGAAACTGCGTTTCAATTGAGCTTAGGAACGAACCCGACCTGCCATAACGTGCCCACAGCCCACAATACGTGAGTAACAGAAGGGCCATAAATCAAGCAACTAACTTAACAAACAGGTTCTGCTTATCACAATTTAGTAACTATATTCGAAACAGATTTTGCCATATAACAAACAAAACGCCCCATCTACATATCAATACAATGCATCATTGGAAATCCAAAATCCATGACCAGTACAGACACGGAGAGAGGAAGAGAGCGGGAGAGAAACTTCTAGAAGCGTGTGTGCTTTATTAGCATAATAAATTTACATATTTTTTGGAATTTTGTTTTTATCTTAATCAGAATCTCAGAGCCATGTGATAGACGTTGCTAAGGTCAGCTTTGGGGACAGACCAAGACGCACTTCCGAGTTTATTTTTTATGAAGACCTAAGTAAAAGTAATGTACGAAGATTCTGAAAGTCTGGCTAAGGCAATTTTAGTCACAATTTTGGTCTATGGGCAAAAGTCATTGGTGTAAGCGAGTCAGAATATGCTTGAATTCGCTGCAGAATGTTTTTAAAGAGTTTGGAAAGATACACGACAGCAAATTTAGTCTATTTACAGAAAATTGCGACAATAATTGTCTCTAAAATTCCAGCCTTAGCGACCTAGTATGTACATAAAGAGGGGAGGTAAAAGTAAAGGAAGATATTGAGGCAGATCTTGTCAAGATTGGAGTCTTTGAAGTAATCCAAATAGAAGACTCTTACCGTCTAGTTTAAAGGGAACCAGTCGATCTAAGACAAATAGTTCGTGTAAATACTTTTTCACATTGTTAAGTGACTCTTCTTCGCTGACTCTTGTTCAGTGACTCTTATTCTGTGAATTATGTTCAATTAGCCTAGTTTAGTGAATCTTTTACACTGACTACTGTTCAGTGACTCATTTTCACTTACTTATGATCATTTCCTCTTGTTCAGTGACTTTATTTTTCCCGGACCTCGAACATGGAAGTACATATTTGGAAAAATGGTATTTTAATGGCGAACCCATCCGTGTTGTTTCGGAGTTCACGTATCTTGGTGTTGTATTAACCCCGAAGTTGTCTTTTAAAAAAACACATTGAGAAACGAATTTCTGCGCGAAAATTAGTATGAACTCTACTTGAAGGAGCATGCTGTCAAAAAACAATATTTCATTTGACATGAAGCTCAAGATTTTTGGAGCAGTGTGCAGAGCTATACAGTCATATGGTGCGCAAGTTTGGGGCTACACACTTCCAGAAGATGTAGATAATTTATATATGTTTTTTATTAAACGAATTTTTTGCCTACCTAGAACGACACCAAGCTATGCAATAGCGCTGGACACGAATATGGAAAGTAGTAGTCTCTATATGTTAAACTTGCACATTAAATACATTGAAAAAACACTATTCACTTACAGCAACGACCGTCTCCCTCATATTATGTCAAAGGAAATATTAGCCAAAAATTTCTGGGCAAAAGGTCTAAATTTGATCAGTGGACCTTTCAATATTCTTTGGAGCGAAGAACTTTTGGAACCGTTTATCTGGGCACAAACCCGAGAAATTATGTTAGATGCGTTATCTCAGAATCGAAATCAACGACTCTTTGAAAGAAAAATGAATAGTGTGACACGAATCTACAAAGACCTCGATGAATCAGTAGGTAGTAGACTGCTCCAATTGGAAACCAGAACGGTATCATGGGTGCTGAAAGCAAAACGCGACATGATCTGGCTGAACGGAAATAAATACACTTTACAACAAGGTGGAACGAACATTTGTGAGCTTTGCAACACCAACGAAATCGAGGACATACGCCACTTTATTGCAAAATGCCCAATTCCTTCCGAGTATAGATTGCTTTTTTTTTGGAAATTGCTTTTTAGGCGAAAGAGAAATTATTGATTTGCTAAACGATGCCTTTGGAACTAACTGGAAGAATTTAACACTATATCTGCAGCATGCCATAAGATACCGAAAACAAATTTTAATGGAATATTTTTAGTTTCTATGTTTAAAATTTTTGTTTCTTAATTTAATACGTGCAACTTGGGAGCTGCTCCCATACCCCATGATTCTGCAGTTTGTATTAAGGTAGGGAGTGGCAAACATGTTTCACACTATAATAAAATAATTTATATATTAATAATTTTTGTCACCAATAATTCTCCGACTGACGACTTGATAGTCATAGCCGTATTACCTTATTAAAACTCAACTTCTCTGTGAAATATTGTATGCATCACCGACCACATAAAGTATATATATTCTTGATCAGCATGACGAGTTGAGTTGATATAGCCATGTCCGTCTGTCCGTCCGTCTGTCCGTCCGTTTGTCCGTCTGTTTCTATGCTATCCATTTGTCGGAACCGGCCGGATCGGATGACTATAGCATATAGCTGCCATAGGAACGATCGGTTGAAAAAGTAGTTGTAGTGAGAAAAACTTTTTTGTTTGCAATGCTATCCCTCCCAACCCTCGTATTTATAGATATTCTATGATTTCACATAATTTCCCTGAGATTTATCAAAATCGGGGAACTATATAGTATAGCTGTGATACAAAAGATAGGTCTGAAAAAAGTCTTAGTGAGAATAACTTTTCTGTTTTCAATTCTATCGCTCCCAAACTTTGTACAGATCAATATTATATATATTGACTATATACTGTCAAGTTTGATTTAAATCGGATGACTATATATAAAGCTGCTATAGGAACGATCGGTCGAAAAATTAGTTCTAGTGAGAAAAACTTTTTGGTTTTCAATGGTAGCGTCTTTATACTCTCCAGATATGAATGTTATCTGTTTCAACACAATTTTGAAGAGATTGATCAAAATCGGATGAATTTTACGTATAGACATAGAACAAACTGGCTGGCATATATCATGCTCCAAGGGTATATAAACTTCGGTCGATCCGAAGATAGTTTCCCTCTATTTTTAAAACTGACTCTTGTTAAGTGGCTCATGTTTTGTGACTCTTAAGCACTTTTGTTAAGCGACACTACTTCAGAGAATTTTCTTCAGTGCCTCTTGTTCAGTGACTTTTATTTGGTGATTCTTGTTCATTGCCTCTTTAACACTGACTCTTGTTAAGTGACTCTTGTTCGGTGATTCTGATTTAGTGACTTTTATTCTGTAATTTGTGTTCACTTAGCCTCTTTCAGTGACTCTTTTACAGCGATTACTGTTAAGTGACTCATGTTGAGTGACTCATTTTCACTAACTCACGATTTACTGACTCTTATTAAGTGACTACCGTTCAGTGACTCACATTCAGTGACTCTTATTCTGTGAATTATGTTCATTTAGCCTTGTTCAGTGACTCTTCTACAGAGACTATTATTGAGTGACTCATGTTCAGTGACTCATTTTCACTGACTGATGTTCATTTACTCTTGTTCAGTGATTTTTTTTCCGGGAATTAAGTTTATTTGCTTTGCTCACTGTTATTAAGAGACTCTGGTTCAGGGACTCTTATTCAGTGACACTGATTCTGTGAAATATGCTCATTTAGCTATGTTCAGTGATTTTCACACTGATTATTTTTGAGTGTTCAGTGCTTCACTTTCACTGACTCATTGTTCAGTGACTTTTTTTCCAGGAATTATGTTTATTTGCTTTGCTGACTCTTGTTAATTGAGTCTTGTTGGGTGACACTTATTTAATGACTCTTGTTCCGTGAATTATGTTCACTTAATCTTTTTCAGTGACTTTTTTTAGTCTGACTGTTGTTAAGTGACCCTTAGCCCTGACTTTTGTTAAGCGACACTTCTTCAGAGACTTTTGTTCAGTGATTCTTTTACACCGCGCATGTTAAGTGACACTTCTTCACGGAATCTTGTTCTGTGACCCTTGCTTAGTGACTCTTGTTAAGTGTCTGTGACTCTTGTTCAGTGACTCTTTTACACAGACTTTTGTAAAGTGACTCATACAGTGATTTTGTTAAGGGACGCTTCTTCAAAGACTGTTCTTGGTCAGAGACTTTAGTTCCGTGAATTAAATCCATTTGCTCTTGTTCAATGACTCTTTTACACTGACTCTTTTTGTTCCATGTTCAAGTGACTCTTGTTCAGTGATTCATTTTCATTTGCTTTGCTCTTGTTCAGTAAGTGTTGTGCACTGACTCTTGATTAGTGACTCTTATTCAGCGACTATTGTTCGGTGACTCATATTAAGTGACTCTTGTTCTGAAAATTATGTTTATTTGCTCTCCTGTTACGTAACGCTTCTTAAGAGACTCTTGTTCACTGACTTTTGTTGCGTGATTCTTCTTCTTTGCCAACGAACTCAAAATAAAACCTGTACAGGTACAACATTTCGGTTTTGATTCGGGCTACAAGAATATCGGCTTTCGGCTATCTATCTATAAGGTTCATTGCTCTTTTATAACCATCAAATGGAAATTAGTTTCATAATTTCAAAATCTTTTTTCCCATCCAAATTAACAAATCTCCACTGTACCTGCCTCATTAACTGAATGGATGTTGACTTTCAGTTTTTGGTTAGAAGCTTGTGCGTATAAGTAAGAGTCGGTAGGTAGGTAGGTGGGTAAGTAAGTAAAAACTGACACATCATAAAGTTCAGTCGCAAAGCAGCTTGAAAACTCAGTCAGTGTGACAGTTAGACAGTCAAATGGGCTGACAAACAGACCGACACACAAATACTAAATTCAAATACAAATGGCCAAGTCAACAGGTAGGTAGACAGTCTGACAATCAGAGAGTCATTCAGTTCATCAGCCATTTTTAGCTTTTTGCGACGATAAGAGTCGTCCGAGAGGCAACTCGAGAGTCTTGAGGCAGACAGAGAGAAAGAGAGAGAGAGAGAGAATTGTTAACCTCAAAGTTGTTGACTATTTTGTTGCTTATTTTTCGGTCTGCTGTTGTTGTTGAACTGGAAACTGGTTTTTGGCCAAGTTAAGAGTCTGACCAAAAAGCCGCCACCTCCATTGCTTGGAGAGCATTGCCAATTGGTTTCGCAGTTTGGCTCACTTGCCAGCTGTTTCTGGGTCTTGTGTTTTTTTTTTTTTTCAATTTTGTTTAATGTTTTACTTTGCTTTTTCTACGTTTTAATCTATGCAAATGCGAAATTGTATTGATTTATTTATGAGTATCTCAGCTACTTATTGAGTTTCTTTTTTTCCCCAAGTGTTATTTATTGTTTTAATACCCTTGAGATGGGTATATTATGTTGTGCATGGGCAAATAAACCCAGGGTCCAACCGTCCATAATTCTAGAAAAGAATTTTAAAGATTTTCAGTCCAATTCTTAAAAAAAAACTTGGTCAAATATTTGCCGAAACGCGTAGGAGGAAAGCTGAGCCCAAAAGTCGTCCAACTACTTTCCAGGGTATACAAACTTTGGTCCCGCTCTTGGTTTAGTTTGCCTTCTTGCTGTCTTGCTTTTATTTATTGTTTTGCTTTAAGCGTTTATTGAATTTGAATTTCAAATTATTTTCTATTAAATAGCCATATGTATGTTATGGCAATTGTATGCCGACTTCTCTATATTTATCTCTTAGTGTGTTCCGAGTGAATTTTATAATTGCATTTCAAATTGTTTTTCTCACCCCTTTGAACCCGTTGATTGCTTACTCGTGTGGGTGTTGTTACAAATGATAATTCTTTATACCCTTGCCGAGGGTATTGTAAAATTTTACAGATATTTGTAACGCACTAGCGAACGTATAAGGTTTATCGAACTGCAAGGGTATTTAAAGTTCGTCGGAGACGATTTTTTTTTAAAACAAAAGTTAAGCTGATAATGCTGAACCTATCAGAAAGAGTGTGGGAGTATCATAAAATGTATTGTGTTTTGTTCATAATCTGTAAAGTTTTATTTCAGGAAATTAGTTATATGAAACTTGAAAGGTACGGCAAAATCTTATTTGAAAAACCTACGTACCGTACGATTTTTGTCATTAAAATTTCAAATGAAAATGTTGGAATCCCGCAAAGTCCTAACAGAGTCTGCTAACCTGCTGCTATAAACACGATAACCTATTTTTTTGTTGTCGATAAAAGTTTGAAACTTTTTAAAAAGTGATTTTTATGCTCTTTGGGTATTTAGTGTAATTTTTTGACACCTCACGTGTGACATGTGGCAAGGACCAAAATGCTAAGTGGGTATGAGAACAAAAGGAAGGAATAAAAGTCACTGTAGGCAGTTCATGAACTGCCAATGCATCCTGAAAAATGCACTGTTTGATGCGGTTTGTGGGCTAGCGGCATCAAAACCATTGTTACAGTCAATGGAGCAAAGTACCCTGTGATGATTACCGTCTTTTTTTTGCCCAAAATGGAAGAATTGAACTTGCATGACATGTGCTTTCAACAAGACGGTGCCGCATGACAAACGGATCGCGAAACCAACCAATTGAGAGGCGAGTTTGATGAGTAATTAATCTTACGTTTTGGACTGCCAAGATCATATAAGTGGGGCTACGTGAAGTCTCTGAAGTCCATGAAAGACAACATTACAGCTGTCATTGGTGAAATACCGGCCGAAACGCTGAAAAAGTAGCCAAAATTTGAGCTTATGGCCGGACCAACTCAGTCATGCATTATTAACATGAAATAGTCTTCAAAATGTAAATAGCTGGCATAGTATCAAAACATCTAGCAATCAAGAGCTCTGCACTACTTTTTATTCAACACCATGCTATCCCCCTAAACATTAAAGTTCTAGTTAAGACTTAAATAAATTCTGAATTATGACTCTGAAATCACTTCAATACCAATTCACTGACATAAGCCCATGACTCTTTCTTGCATGTAGTGCAGTAAAGATTCACACACGTGACACATAGCTTAGCTTCTTGAGGTATGAAGAACAGATGAAAAGAGACTATAAACTATTAGGGAAAATTTACATATGAAGCTCATTTTTCGAATCCGCAGAACTCCAAATTTTCAAGTAAAATGGCTAACATTTAACGAACATTTTAATAAAGCAATTGTTTTTTGAACTTTTTGGAAAATATTTAACAAAAAAGTATTATAAACGCCCGCTGAATGCAAATTCCTAAACTTCTTTGCGGAAAGTTAGCTAATCTTTATTTAAAGCTTGAGTTTTTAGTTCGCAAATGGTTCGTTTTTAAGAACTGTGACAAACATTTAATGAATATTTGATTGAACCAATATTAAAAAAGTTTTTTTCTTTCTTTAGAAACATAGGTTTTACACATACAGCTATGAAGTAACTAGCCATGAAAAAACAAATTCTCAAACTTTGCCGTTCGGATTCGGCGTTAAACTGTAGGTCCCTTTAAGAGATTGAGAGAAGTTTGGCTTGGCCTCGTAGGAGGAGCTGTATAGCCAATTTTTTTTTACATTTACAATATTTTTATATCTCTGGCAAATATTTAGTATCATAAACGCTCGTAAAATGCTCGTTTCTAAGTCGGTAGGCGAATATTAATCGAATCTTTATTCAAAGCTTGATTCGCTTTTAAGTACAACAGCGAACATGTATCGAATTAGCTAATCAAGCAACTCTATTCTTAGAAACGCTCGCTAAATGCTTGTTT
>JAEIFU010000746.1:0-101186 GCA_018904235.1 Lordiphosa stackelbergi | reverse complement strand
TGGGGTTTCTGGCTGTTGTCTAGTTTCAGGTTCAGGTGCAGATTCAAGTTGAGTTACAGACGGTGAAGCAATCACATTCAGTGGGGGTTCTGGCTGAGGTCTAGGTTCAGGTGCGGGTGCAGTTTCAACTTGAGTTATAGGCGGGAGTATGGATACTGTGCGTGTGCTTCGTTTTGATTTTCTCTTTTCGGTTTGCGTACCGCTTTCCCTGGTTTCCATTTTTACAAATTTCTATTTAAAGAACTTTTTAATTTATGCTGCAACTGTCAGAAAAGCTAAAAAAGGGTGACTTTATAAGCGTTTGTTTTTTGAAAATTAAAAAAAAATAACGAGGGAGAAAGTTGCACAAGTCACGAGGGTATCATGCAATATTTTTGTTGTCATAACTGGTCTAGAAGGTTTGAACCAGCTGTTTTTAAAACTGTGTGAGATTTGACGTTTTTTCCAAATTGAGGGGGCGAAAAAGGGCATAGCAAAATTTTGATCAAAAAATTCAAAGATTTGCAAGCGCTGTTCGTTTGTTAATCTTTTCAAGGTGAATTTCCAAACCTTACTAAGCATTTTTGACATTGCCACATGTTACGTATTAGCCGTGAGGTGTCAGAAAATGTACACTGAAAATCAAAATACCATAAAAATTGCCCTTTATAACTTGGCTTGGCTTTAGCACTATCGTTAGTGAAAGGAAATTTACACAGAAAAAAAAGGCGGGGAAGATTTCAAGCATATATAGGAATGATTTGAACCCGATCGTACTCATTGTTTAATTTGACGTTATTGACGAAAACAATCGAATAAAAGATTGTATAAAATATAGACAATGTTAAAAACACACTAAATAAAAATAAAAAAAAACATAAAAAACAAAAAAAAATTAACAAGTAAGACCGTTGCAGTCGAGAAGCCCGACTTCAATATACCGTACAATTGACAACGAGACTTAAAGTCGGCTCTAACCGACTTCGATATACCCGTTACTCAGAAAAACATGTTTCCTTAGGGTGACCATCCGAAAAGTATGCAACATTTTTGTAGGGTGGGTGGGTAGCGGGGGCGCGTTTTTGCTCATAACTTGAACCGTTCACCGATTTTTATCATTTTCGGCAAATCGATTTATTTTGCAATTACTAACTATCTCTTGAAAGTACGAATCGTCTATTAAACTAGGGAGATATAAGTTTTTCCAAATTGCGGGGGCGGGAGGGGCGGGCCAAATTAGAAACAAACTTGATCAGCGTACAGATAAAAAAGCTTGTCCCAACAGTCAAACCCATTTACCATTGATCGACCTCATAAGAAGACGGACAGACGGACGAAGGTAAACGACCGGCTGTTGATGCGATCAAGAATATATATACTTTATAGGGTCGGAAATGTTTCTTCCCGTTACATACATTTCACAACTTCATGATCCCTTACCCATTTAATGGGGACGGGGAAAAAAAAAAGGGGACTTTGATCCACGGCCTTTACATTTGTAAGCGAGTGAGTAGTCCTCTCTACCACGGCTGTTGTTACTCTCAGAGCGCCAAAATGACAACAGAATTCCATGCGAACATTCTTAAATATGTTTCCGACACCACGTCCCGCTTAGAGCTAATAGTCGAGTTGGCTAACGTGTCGTCGTACATGGTGTTGTTCAGTCCTCGGAGGTCCAAGGCTCAAGTCCCAGTAGCTGTGATGTGTGTGGTCGGTCGACCGGTGTTCTTTAATACCTCTTTTACCTTATCTGAGTATAGGCCTTAAAGAAAGTTTTTTTTTTGGGATAAACGGACGGACATGATGCTGATCAAGAATGAATATATATAGTATCGTTCAATCAGTGGAGCGGCTTCTATAGTTTGGTTTAGTTTATTTTCCTTTCCCAATACAAGAATTTCTTATAATTTAGTGCATTAGTCAATAATTTACTTATCTATTTGTGTTTTTTATATTATTATTATTATTAAATATTTTGTCTTTGAAAGTGATTAACTTATTCTATTTTGAATTGCGTTACGTTTCTAATTTTCTTTATGTCTTGAGGTAGTTCATTCCAGCAGCGAGCAGCGAACACGAAAAATTGCTTCTCTGAGTTCGAAAATCTTGTACCAACCAAATTCCAACCGAATTCCAATTCTTAGGTGCCACGGATATTTCTTTTGGTTGGTTTCAGGAGATTTTGCAAAGCTCTTTTCTCACTAGAGCCTTTTGTCAAAGTGGCGCCCTCTATATGTCAGCTATCGGATTAAGGGGTGGAAAGTAATACCTCATGTTTGGCGCCAACAAATTTTTATATTTTGCACTATATTGGTGGAAAATGCGGCTTAAAATTTAATTATTACTTAATAATGCATCATAAAACATATGACACAATCAAAAAATTTGAGTTCATCAATCATTTATTTAACCCACATCCAAAATAAGGGAAATTGTTTGGCAAGAGACTCAGCCCTGTTTTTAGAGATGGAACATCAATTGGAACATCTGGTGTTCCAACTAGATTTTCTAATTAGACAATGAAATCTCTAGAAGTTCTGTGGCACCAACGAATTTTTCGAGAGATTTACAAACCAACCGTCAGCAAAACCTCTAGAGATTTCTGTGGCATCCCCGATAAGGTTTTGGGTCCGCGAGGATGCTCCAAACTGTAGTTTGTTAAACAGATAGGGTGGCTCTCTTTAAATTTTTATATTGTGTAGATATGTATATTAGAACTCTGTGGCTCATCCAGGACTTAACATTAATGCCAAACACTTGGTTGGCCAAACTATGTGCTCAGTACGACGGCATTTAAAAATATATCTAGCTATGGAATTAAAAGTCACTCGTAATCTGTTAAAGCTGCTTGCGTCACTGTGCGCAAAAAACTCCAAACCATAGAACAAAGTGGGGATCAGGTACACCATTGCAATTAGCAGTCTAAGTTCTTGGGGTATATCTTTCTTCGTTAATGACAGTTGCCGAGCTAAAATGTTTTTCTGGCTTGGCTATGTGACGCTCATGATAAACCAGGTTGGTAGCGTGGTAACATTAAGGTTAAAGTAGCTCGCCAACTGGCATAAGATTTTTTATTATGGTCAAACATTTGATCGAAGTTGAAACTCAGCATTCGGAGCCCATTTTATCGAAAGTTTTCATAAGTTATAAAGTCAATTTCACATGACGGTCGTCTAACATACAGTTGGACGTCATCAGCATACATATGGACATTACAGTTCAACAAACAATCGGGCATATATAAAGAGAACAGAAATGGTCCAAGAACTGAGCCTTGTGAATGAGCTATAGGAAGCATGTTTGATCATCTCTTATCGGAGACTACTGCTTGCATTCTGTTGGACAGGTACGATATAATGATATTGATTGCAGTAGAGGAGATATTATATAAATGTTCCAGTTTGGAACAAAGTATTTTATGATCTACTGTGTCAAAGGCTTTGCTAGAATCTAGAAGCATCAGTAGTGTAATATTGTTTTCGTCCATTTGTTGTCGTATGTTTTCATTGATGCTTAGGAGTGCTGTTGTACCACTTCTATGCCTTTTCAAGCCAGATTGTTTTTCACTCATCAGTGAGTTAGTGGTAAAGAATTCTTGTAGCTGAGTTAATAGAACCTAGTTCTAGTATAATGGTCTAAATCTTAGCAACAAATTTAATATACTTTTTTTAGAGGCCTATACTCAGATAAGATAAATTTTTAGTTTGGCACGATATTTCAAAATAAAAACAATTTTGTACAGCTTTGAAATCTGAATACGTTTAAAAAGGCATCTTATTTTTAAGAAATTGTTTCTATTCATGTAAAAAATCTTACAAAACTAAAACTTAATCTCATCTGAGTATAGGCCTTAAAACCAAACAAATTTTTTTTATCAATTGTAAAAAAATGTCACTTTCGGGTTGCAATACCCCACTGTGCGTCGTTTACAATTTAACAATCGGCAATCGGTTACCCACTGCCATCTCTAACGGCCAACGTCAGCCAGTGCTGCAAAACATCTACTCAAAATATATTAAAAATTTAAACAAAAGATCAGAAAACAATGCACACTGTTTACGCTCTGCTTACAAATAAATTAAGCGATGTCCATCCGCTGCACAATATTGATTTGGATCAGAATGTGGCCTATTTAAAGACTTTGATTGCCCAGGAGCTGCAACTACAGTACGAGGCTGTAGAATTGGGTGAGTTGCCAAATAAACACTTTTACCCCCCCCCCCCTCCCCACTCTGGCATTCCTTTAATTTTTGTGCAAACTCATTGTTGTCTACGCATATTACGCAGAACTTTGTCATCATGGCCAAGTGCTCGATGATGTACAGACCCTGAACCAGGCCATCAAACCGAATGCCATTATACACTGCTTCCGCAAGACCAAAGGCTATACTCCATATGTGCCGCCAGTTGCCAGCGAGATTAACACCAAGCACATCCAGGAGCTATTCTCAATGACCTCACATTTGCAAATAAGTGTAACCTCCAGATTTAATATACTTCAAAAGATTCTGGCCGAGTATCCCGAGTTTCGTCGTAATTTGGGTGCCCAGGCACTCATCCGTGATTCGGTGTTGTTCAATATGCTGCATGAGCCGGAGGTGGTACAGAATTTGGTCAAGGACTATCCACTTATATGTGATGCGGCACCTTATATAGTGGACACCATACGCAAGGAGTTGGCACGCAATAGCTCGGCCACGCATTGTAAGTAGAAGAGAGGCCAAAGAAATGGGGATTTGTTGTTTATTTATGTGGTCTTTGCAGTCCAAGAGCAAGCCGCCTCCGAGTCAACTTCATCCGAGGAGGAGAACTCTCTGGGTGCGGGCAGCAGCAGCAGTGGCGGCAGCAGCAGCACAGCCGTGGCCAGTGCTGTAACCAATCGAGACATACGTCTCATCAGTCGCCAACAACTGGCCAATGCTTTGGCAAATGTCAGCTCCTTCAATTCGCTCTCAAACATAGCTCAACGTAATGCGGATGAAGCCTTGCAGGATGATGAGAGACCTAGAACCAGCAACACTTCTACTTCTACTGCTTCGGCTGGCGCCACTAGTGGCAGCAGCAGTGGCTCCATTTCATCGGAACTGTTTCGTAATGAGTTGGCTCGAGCTTTTCAATCATTGCAACAACAACAGCCAGAGAGTATGGAGGTGGAACCAACTGCTGCTGCTGCTGCTGCCGCTACCGCACCAGCGGAAGATGAAGGCGTCGATGATGATGATGAGACCAGCGATGTTTTGCCCCGCTGCTATCGCAATCATCGCTTCACCGAACAACTGCGCACCATGGCCGCCATGGGCTTCATTAATCACACACAGAACGTTAACTATTTAACCCTGGCCGATGGGAATGTGGAGCATGCCATTAATTTACTGATGCTGGGCATGAACTAAGCTAACCTTTGATAGACTCCTCCTTATGTTTATTTTGTTTATATAAATACACTTAAGCGATTTTAGCATTATTTTGCGTATTGAAATTATGCAAAACGAATATCTCACATCGTCACATCGTCATCCATAATAAAAAAAGAGAGAGATTACCACCCGATTTGTACATATGGATATAGCTTTAGGAGGGGGGAAAATTAATAATTGAACTAGTTAATTAAATAATCTAACGCTTTGTCCTTATTGTTGTTGAATTTTAAAAGCGCCGCCGAGATTTTCGTTTCATCAAAACCGAGATCCATCAACTCGCCCAAAGGGATGAGGTGTTCGATTATCTGCAAAAGTAATGGGAGATTTTTAGTCATTTTTTCAAGTTTCTTATAAACAGATTTGCCAATAAAGGGAGGAAAAAGTTTCGTTTTTGTTCAAATAGATAAAGGAAAACGTTTGATCCTGATCGGATAACATTTAATGGACGAAAATGTGAAATTTAAAATAAATGGGCAATGTATGATATATGAAATGAGTTCGGATTTCCCCTCTAATAATTTTAAATCTCTCCCTGGTGACTGCCGCACAGCCTAAACCATAAAAAATAGGAAGCCAAGTTGTTACAGCAGTCTTATCTTATGCTTAAAGTGAGTACTAAGATTAGATTTTTGAAAATTCTGTCGGGGAAATGTGGAAAATTCATCAAACGATCTGGTTCAAACTCATATTCAAAGGCTTTTATGAATGTTCAACAATAATTCAATACAAATCTTCCAGAAATGGTCGAGGTCAAGGTTGTATAAGCGAAAGTTTTGTTCCCAGTGATAAGATTCCATTTCATTTCTAAAGCTACAGGTACAAAAATATGTAATAGATGACTTTCAAATTTGAAAATCGTACCCCAAAGTCAAAAAATGAGCGTAAAACTGTTATAGGAAACTCTTTTGTTTTTAAGTCGATTATCTTTAAGCCCATATTACTAACGTGATTTTCTAAAATTCGATCAATTAGGCGCAATATTGTTACAATGAGAAGCCAAAGCTCACTTCGTTTAGAAATAAAAGATTGTAAGAACAGTAGCATTTAAATCAAACACTTTTCTCTAACTTAAACCCAGATAGTTATCCGATTTCGACCAAGTTTCGTGAATTAGTTTAAAAGCATATCAAATTAAACATCCCCAAGCTTCCGAACTATAAAATTGTAAACAAAAATGTTCAAGGGCGTAGCCATTCTCCTTAATCACAGAGTTTGCCTTGGAAAGTTCAAGTTTTCATTTATAACTTAAGTTTTCCGCCATTATTTTCATATCAAATGCATTTTTTTAGCACGGATGCTGCAAAACATGCTGGATGACCTTAATCCTACTGCTGCTTATGAAGACTAACTGTCAACACAGATAAAACGAAAATTCTCCCAATAAGAGACAATAGAGGCAGGATCTGAAAAAAAAAACGAGAAAGGCAAAGGTAACTTCGTCTGTACCGAAGTTTTGATACACTTGAAATAGCTTGTCACAACGGTTTGCGACTTCGACAAAACTTTGCAAATCAGTTTAAAAACATGACATATTACCCATGACCGTGTTTGAGAGCGATAATATTGAGAACAAACCAGTTTTTCTCACTAAAGCTCACCAGCTACAAGAAGTAGTCATCCGATCCGGTCGGTTCCGACATATTAGCAGCGTGCAGTAAAAAGAAGACTTTGTGCAAAGTTTCAGCTCGATAGCTCCAAAACTGAGGGACTACTTCGCGTAGAAACAGACAGACGGACAGACGGACGGACAAAGCTTAATCGACTCAGCTCGTCATGCTGATCAAGAATATATATACTTTATGTGGTCGGAGATAATTCCTTCTATGCGTTACAAACTTCTGTGCAAAATTATAATACGCTTTTCAAGTGTATAAAAATCTGTTTACCTGAACACATGTGAAATCGAACGAGTCAAATCGTTAGCATCAGTGGCCGACAAAACGTGGGGTGCAAACCACTCGGAAATAAGGGCTGGTTCGGTTCAATGGTTCACACCGTTTTTGAACCGCCGGTTCGGTTCATTGCATGGTTTTACTTACTGAACCGCGGTTATGGTTCGGTTCGGTTCGGTTTGATCTTTATTCATTTAATTAACTAAAGAAACATAGTTTTGATACAAGTATTCAGAATATTCATTAACAAAGACTTAGTTTTTCAGTTAATCACGTATGTTCAAAATTTCGACGGCAATTTCCGTATAAACGTTCTCATTTCTTTTAAAAAACCTACAACTTTACATATCAAGTGACGTTGTTGTTGAGTTCTTGTGAGTTGTTTAGAAACTTTGACGGTTTGAAATCGACTACTGAACGCCAGGCGGATCAAAATCAAAACTTAAATTAACTTCAGTAGGATGGAATATTAGCTAAGACTTAATAATAATATATCGCCTAGTATATTTTTATGGATATTGGCTCTAAAGTCTGATAAATCAACCTCCAATGTGGAAAATGTTCATTCTACTGACACATGTGTGGGTGGAACTACTAAAACTATTTGAGCTATGCTTAAGTTGAATTTCCAGATGAATATTCCAATATTTAATAATCTTTAGGTAAACGCTAACAATCGATATTTTACTTTTTATACCCGTTACTCGTAGAGTAAAAGGGTATACTAAAGTCGTGCAAATGTATGTAACAGGCAGAAGGAATCATTTCCGACCATATAAAGTATATATATTCTTGATCAGCATCAACAGCCGAGTCGATTTAGCCTTGTCCGTCTGTCCGTCCGTCCGTCCGTCCGTCCGTCTGTCTGTATGAACACCTAGATCTCAGAGATGGTAAGAGATAGAGGTTTGACATGTATGGGACAAATGCTTCTTTTATCTGCACGCAGATCAAGTTTGTTTCAAATTTTGGCCACGCCCCCTCCCGCCCCCTCAATTTGGAAAAGAGTTATATCTCCTACAGTTTAAAAGATAGAGGATTCGTACCTTCTAAAGATAGTTAGTAATTAGCAAAATGAATCGATTTGCTGAAGGAATGATAAAGATCGGATGAGCGGTTGTCAAGTTATAAGCAAAAAAGTGAATCGTGCCCTCCCCGCTACCACCCTAAAAAATGTTGCATACTTTTTGGGTACACGGGAACACTGTAAAACATGTTTTTTCATGAGTAACGGGTATATCGAAGTCGGTTAGAGCCGACTTTAACTTACGCTCTCGTTTTTTATGGAATTGAATGAATCTCCATTATATTTTCCATAACGTTTTGAATTTGGCTGTATATTAACATTAAATGAGATTTAGCTACATTTTTCCTTCTTCTGATAGCAGGCTTGATTCCTGGAAACTTAGAAATCGAATTCAACAATAGTCGGAGCTCTTTTTTCCAAAGAGTTGACAATTACTGAGCTATGTCGTCCGCCCTTTTTTCAACCTTAATTTTGAATGCCTGCCAGCTATAGAAATACTCATACTCATTTTCTATTTCAAGCCAATCTCAATTAAAGATAAAAAGTTAACGTTTGATTATTATGTAAGTGGGGGTCCAACGGATAATACAATCAATACCTGGCTTATTACAATTTTGGGTCCTTAGCAAATTTAATAAGGTTCATGTTCGTAGCCTTTTTACAACAACTCTGCTTTTCCAAGTATTTTTCTTATATTTTAAAGCAAATTGCTGATTTTGCTCACTATTAGCCAGTAACTCAAAAGCTAAAGTGAACCGAACCGAACCATTTTGTTTTTGTGGTTTTTGGTTCGGTTCAACATTTTTGGTTCGGTTCGGTTTAAAACCGGTTCGGTTCAGAACCGGTTTGCATCCCTGGGCAAAACACACATGCTCATTTTGTCATTGCCCAGCGACGCAAATTGGCATTACATAATGGAGTACTCCTACGTTACTTTGCCATTAGTAGATAGATAAATAGATAGATGTTTATTTTTCTATATACATATGGGCATTTCCACCAAAAGGTCAACCTGGGCCAAAAAATTAAAAGTGGTTAAAAACACAATATTTTATCGAATTTTCATAGGGAAAAAATTAAATTAAACTTATGTACGGTAATATTACATTTACTAATAACCCAATTGGATATATTCGGTTTCACGGCCGTGCTAGCGCAATTTTTCTCATTTTGACATTAAATTTGCTTAATTTTTTGGGAAAAAGTGAGTAAAGATTACGTGTACTTTCGCTATCTACAATCGTTCAACTGGTACAAAGGGGTATACATAAATGCATAAGGAACCATTACAAACTATGGCAATGCAATAAGCTGTAAGTTTTTGCTTCGCATTATAGCAGAAACCACATAAAAATTATGATGGAAGAAAATGTCGCGTGCGACATGTAGCGTGCGACAGTGATTCAAATTCAATTTAAAAAAAACTACTTAATATTTTGAAGTCAAACGAAATGCATTATTAAGATCAATCAATACATAACATTTTAAAATTAATTGCATTACAATTTTCCATCAGGTTTCGCTGAAATCAGTGCTTGAGCTAGTTTTCGAAAAAGTGACTTCTGTCTGTGTCGCGTGCGAATGCCTTACATTTTTGTGATTATCTTGAAAATGAACTAATGCCCAAAATCAACACAGATTATAGTGCTAACCAAGAGCTATAAAATTCGCATTTAAAAAAATTAAAAAAAATCTAGGGACATGTTTTTTTTCAGTTTGATTGCGTACAAATGTCGCATTCGACATCAGAGAATTGCCCATATACATAGTTAGTAGCTACAGATTATTTACTAATTCAAGGAAAAAACATTTTAAAGCTTGGTCTTAACAACGTTTACAAGTATTATAAAATGTCTATTTTAAATGTTACATTTGTATTAAAAATCTTTATTAATAATATTTCTCCTATATATTATAACCCCTTCAGCAAATCTAGCCAGATTCTTCCATCCCATTTCTCCATTTAAAGCCATGATAACATCTTCTCTTGTAAGTAAAAAATGTAAAATTGGCTATACAGCTCCTCCAAAGAGGCCAAGGCAAGCTTCTCACAATCTCTTGGCGTGTGTGCTTTAAATTTTTCGAACGAGAGAAAGGGACCTACAGTTTAACGACGAACCCGAACGGGAAAGTTTGAGAATTTGCTTTTTCGTGGCTAGATTACTTCACAGCTGGCGCCAATAGCTGGTGAATGAGACCGTATGCTTATAAGCTATTTTTCTGAAGAAAGAAAAAAACTTTTATTATTAGATGTTCAGAAGCGGGATCAAACCCACGACCACCCGCCCAGTAGTCCAGCACACCAACCGCTGGGCCACAGACGGCCACTCTATTGTAAGTGTGCCTTTCACAAAATAATGCATGTCTTCCCACTCCTTGCTGTTACATAGTGAGCAGATGCTACCGTTACCAGTCCTTCTTGGCAGCCGTTCAACCATAGCAGATCCCCCCTCGCCTTCATTATCCAGGTTATGTCCGTTTGTCGGAACAGCTCGTTTCAGTATGAAGGTCCTGTGGCCTTGAGTAAATGTTGGCTTCAGCTCTCTTCTTCAAGTGCAGTGAGAAGCTTTCAGCGGTTGATGCGTTGCTCTCCAGAGTTACCAAATTTCGCTCACACATGTCTTGAAGCTTTGAAAACCATCCCAATTTATTGCGCATCATTTTCTTAGCTGCTTCATACTTAAGATGAAGAGTTCAGCTGTAAATGTACCCATCTTCAACTCCTGTTTCTATTGCCAAAATATAATTCGGCGTACAGTCAGGCAGCTTAAGTATCCTCTTATTTGAGTTCCATAACACTGCACCGTTCTGCTGATATCGTTTAAATGTTCCATTTTGCAGATAGGTTTAAGAATTGATTAAGAAATTTGCCCACACTGAATTTATTGCCATTAGTATAAAAGAAAGACACCCATAGAATCTGCTTTACTTTGTCATATGCATGGCCGCTTTATAAACGGAGAGCCCACAGAATGCATTACGAGTAATAAAGGATGTGTGCCAGAAGCGAACTGACATCGGATTCTCATTACAAATGCGTACATTATTTTTAAAGTTGTAATGCAGAATGTTCGCAGTCTGTTTGTTTTCGATAATAGCGAATTTCGATACTGCATTACATTGTATACCAGAGTTCCCCAACGATAGCCCCGGGGGCACGAACTTACTTGCCAATTCTTACCAAATGCTTGCCGAAGTCAACCTTCATTGTGTGTTAGAGAAGCAAAGTCACGTTTTCGCGCTCTCTGCTTGGGGAACCCTGTTGTATACACAAAAAATGAAACGTGCAGGACTCTGGTTTACATACTTAGGAGTTACCGTCACGTAAAACATGTGTTTTAAAACTCATCTTCGACTGAAACTTCGAGATGCTATTAAGACTCTCAATCGTACATGGATTACGCTGCTGGGAAAACAAAGTATGAAATATAGAATGTTTGAAGCCACTGCTCGGTCAATCATACTATATGCTGCACAGATTTGGGGTTGAATACGACGAAGTGGAGAAGCTTCTTCGATTCTTTATAAAGCAAATATATTCAGGTTACCTCGCAATACACCGAACTGTTGCTAAATCCCTGCTGTTGAGACGAACCCAGTGCTTTGAAACATGGAGAACACTTGCTGAAGAACATTATGCAAATTTGGAGTTGACTTATCCGAATACGTAGGAGATTTCTCATCGAATAATATTGGAAGGGACTGCTCATTGGGGGAAATACGCTATTTTCACGACAAACCCAGCCTTAGCCTAAGATCATTTGTAATCAAAGCTAGATGTGAAATGCTAAACCTTGTTCCTTTATCTATTCGGATCAAATCGAAACTTATTCCACCCGGTATATTCAAATGTACGTTTTAAAGTCCGGTCTAATAAACACTTACCTTTTTATCATCAATGCCGCATAGACCAATCACCTTGGCCACACGCTCCAAGGGAAATCCCATGCCACTAATACGTTTGGCTAATTTCTGGCCTGGCCCCGTCAAGCCCAGAAAAATGTCTGGCTGTGGCAAGGCCGTGACGGTGTTTAGCTGCTTCTGTTGTTCCTCATTATGACTGTGTAGACGTGTACGACGTTTCTCTGCCTGTTGCAGTTCCGTTTTCAATTCACGCAGTATATCTGGAACACTTTTCGATTTAATTTCAACTTCCTGTGAGGCAATGGTGGCGGCCAAATGAGGATGGTTGGGTGCCACCATTAGTTGGGAGTGGGTGGGCGTGCCAAAGCCATTGCAATAGTAAAGCTGTTGCTGTTGTTGTTGTTGTGGTGGTGGCTGAGGGTAATAGTGCTGATTGTAACCCTGGAGTTGGTAGGCCTAAGGAATAGTGTTGAATCGATATATATTTATTTCACACAATAAAACCAAAAATAAACAACTTAAACTTAAAAATGCTTATCCCAGCATTTGGCTACCTGGAAATGCGAATGTGGTTCCGGGGCCTGGCCTGGAATGTCATCATTATCATCATCATCATCACAGTTTACATGGAAATTGACGCTATCCAACGTTGCTTTGGTTTCAGCCAGAGTGGTCACTGTCAGCTCAGCAGCAGCTGCAGCTGGCAGCTGCTTCTGCTCCAACTCCACCTTCTTCTCCTCCAGCTGCGTCTGATGCAGCACCTGAGCGAGTATGTCCAAATCATTGATTGTTTTCATTTCGCAATTATCAAATGGCGTGGAGTTCATATTATATTCGAAATCGGCATAATTCAGTGAACTGTTACGCTTGTGAGTGGGAGCTGTGGTGGCTGCGGTGCTGTTGGTTAGGATTGTGGGCTGTAGAATGCTATTAAAGTTACACACAACTGCTGGTGGCGTTGGTGAGTCATGTGCCACCTCCTCCTCCTCCGCCTCTTCCTGCTCATCATCGGATGATGATGACAACTCTGCAGCACTGGGATACTCAACGGCACCGAGCATGGCCTTTTGTTTTGCCTCCAAATCTCTTTGGCATTGCACTTTACGCTTCTCCTGTCGCTCCTGACGCTCTTTGCGCTGTTGCTGACGGAGTTGTTGCCAACGTTGGGCCTTGTCCAATATACATTGTTCCAATTGGAAGTCATATTGGTAATCGGGTTGCTCCTGATAGAAGTTCTCCCTGTATTGTGCCAATCTGTTGAGAATTGTGGTTGGCAACTGGTGGACAGACGAAGGCGGAGGTTTATAGCGTTCCACTATCTTGACTGGGACATCGTCCATGTTCTGTGTGTTGCATGCATACAACAATGGATTTTCTTTCCTTTTTTTCTAAATATTATTAATACCAATTAGTGGGACCAGATTTAACAATTTTCGCGAATAGTGAGACCAAGGTTGATTATTTCCGAGCAGCGTTGCCAATTTAGCTATTTTGTCGCTATTAATGGAATGGCGGCTGGCGGTAATTATAGCTGAAGATTTTCCTTTCACTTTTGCTTGCATTTCGCATAGAAAATGTTTGCCTTTACAAAAATGTGCTCCGTTGCTAAATCAGAACACGAAATCTACCAACTGTTCAAGGACAAGTAAGATGATCAAACCCCCCCATCGAGTTTATAAATCGGAATTACAGGAGACGAAATCAAAGATGAACAGAGCAAAAAATCTGTACATTTGACTTAATTTTGTAAAAAAATAATTTAATAAAAAAGATAAGGTTATTGTAAGTAATATTAATTCCTACCATCGCTTAGAAACTTAAAAATTTCCTTCGATAGATCGCAAATTATAAAGAATTTTTATGCAAAAAAATTGCAGTGTACAATGTAGACTGAACATAATCATATGGGAATTTTATTTTTGAAATGTTTTCTTCCTCAGGGCGCAAAAAATTTGTAATAATTTCTAGTTACCGTAATGAATAACCAAACTTCGAAGTTTTAACGTTTAATACTCGCGCCGTGGGCTTAAAGTTTCTTCATTAAATTTCCATTTCCCCTTTTTCGTTTTACTTTTTCGTAGAAGTAGCCTTTGAGATGCCAAACTTTGTTCTTGAATTAAAAATCTATTTTAAAAAATATTTCATGCAAAGCAAAATGCAGGATATAGAGGATTCTAGCGATAAAGAGTTGTCCGCAACAGAGAAATGAATTTTATGGAGTATTTGGAAGGATTTTTTGAAGCTGCTTTAAAAAGTTCTATTAAATTAAATCCTGATGTTGCTTTTGAAAAACAGAGGTCCGATGACGAGGATTCCCTATCTAGTGGAAGTAGTCGCCATCCATATCAAATGGATTTTGAATAAGAGGAAAAAAGTAGGGTACCCATGCGAAATGGCAGTGAAGGCACCTACACCCGACTTCAACTTTTTGAAACAGATGACCGATTATGAAAATGTCGACAAAATTATATCCACTATTGCTGTGAAAAAATGCTCAACCATCTTACTGAAATACCTCAAAGTTGTGAATGATGTCGCAGAAAGAGGCGTGAAACTAGTGGAGGACTTCGATGGGCGTATTACAAAACACGATCAGCATCACCTTCTTCAATGCATCGAAGAGCCCAGACACATAAATCCAAATACCAAAAAAGATACTCTTATGAATAAATTTGAATAACTTCTTTTAACTTATACGTTTGTAATTTATTTTTAATTTTTTGCCGCCCGTTTGCATCGAAGTTTTTGGCCAGCTAACTTTTGTGGAATGACTCGTAATGTGCTGTCCTCACTACAACTGCATTTTGCATTTTCGCTTTAAACCCTTACCAACATTTTCGGTGTTAAAAATGCAAAATTCAGTCTTTTGAAAATGTGCTTCAGTGACGAAGCCATATTAGTTTTGGTTTGGTTTTTAGCTCATATGCATATCAATGATTAGTAAAAAACCTTGAAAGCATAGCGATTAAATTTGCTAAACACTTTATTTTATTCTTGGACAATGGTCAAATTATGAAGAATTCCACGCAAACAAAGCCAGCGGAACATTGAATGTATGGGTGAAAAATGCTTACCACTTCATCTCACGGTATGTCACATACCGATCCTGCAGTATTAATTCAAACAAAGCTTTAATTGTTTCTGGCACAGCAACCGTTTTTAAGTTGAACAAAAACGTTTGGCATCTCAAAGCTTGCTTTAAAGAAAATAATAAAAATGAAAAAGGGAAATGGAAATTTAATGAAGAAACTTTAAACCCACGGCGCCAGTACTGAACGTTAAAATTTCGAAGTTTTGTTTTTCATTACGTTAACTAGAAACTATGACCCTGAGGAACAGAACATTTCCAAGAAAAATATTTTTCATATAAGGGACCCTAAATAAGGGTTTTTTTTTAAATGAAATTGGGAAAATTGAGGCTATTCATCTGTTGTCAAATAAATTATAAAAGGAACAAATTTTAAATGACTTAACAATAAAACAATGGGCGTATTCAGCAGGTAAAATCTGCTGATCAGTGATTGCCGATTGGGATTGGAAAATTTGACAATCGTGTTTGTTGAATTGAAATCGAACAAAACGTATGATTGGTTAACGATTGCTGGGTCAGCCTACCAATGTGCAGACATTCATATGAAATTGCTATTAAACCAATCCAAAATTATTGAAGATTTTGTGTGAGGGTTTTGCATTAATGAAAAGTACTGAAGCCACAGAATATCTTAAAGCTGACTGGGAATTATCTGCTGAATACGCCCAATGTGATTGTTTTAGTAACCTATTTGATTATCAATCGTAGAACTTTACTACCATTACCATTTTCCAAGCTTAGGACATTACAATAAAATCTATTTACCATTACCATTTTCCAAGCTTAGGTTCCACAGGCAAAAAATTTGACCAAATTTTGCCCTGATTGCAGATTTTGCATGACTTAAGTCTAGAACTATTGTTTCATACGTAAATAAGTTTATCAAAACTGGCCGAAAAGTTCACTTATTTTGCCTATTTAAGCCAAACTTTTATTAAAATATGTGCAAATTATTTGCCTGTGGGAACTTAACACTTATTGTTTGTGCGGACTGTGGATAAATAATTTTAAAATCGGTCGATTAAAAAACAATTTTGACTGCGGCGCTATTTTCACATACTTTAAATCAAAATTTGTACAAATTTTTAAATTCACTTGTAGAAACGAAGTTTGTAAATTTTTTTTGAAATACTGCGGTCAAATGTTGCAGTTCGCTTTATTTTTGTATGTTTAATGTGGGGGTTTTGACCTGAGGGGGGACTCATACTAGGCAATTACCTTATTATCTTGAATTAAGTCGTTCAAATATTTATTTTTCATTATTTATTTGACACTTGACGAAAAGCTTATACAGGGTTGCCCATATTCGACGGACCCATGTTTTTTTTTTTAAAATCAAAGAAAATAATAAAAATTTGGCGGTTGGCAATCTTAATCATTTAATTTGTTCCAAGTAGATTTGTTTACATCAATTTTTGAATATGATATCTCTCAAATGGCCGCCTCTGGCGTTGATGGCGTATTGTGCCCTTTTTGCAGCATTTTCCATCGATTTCGCCAACATTTCGGCCGGAATAGCGGCTATTTCTTCACGAATGTTGTCCTTGAGCTCTTCTACGGTCCTTGGCTTGTTAACGTAAACCTTTGACTTCAAATATCCCCACAAGAAGAAGTCAGGCGGCGTCAAATCGGGCGAACGCGTTGGCCAGTCCAAATCACCACTTTTCGACATCAAACGGCCCGGAAACAATTTCTTCAGAAAATCGATTGTTATGCGACTTGTGTGCGGTGGAGCGCCGTCTTGTTGAAACCAGAACTGCCTCATACGCTTTCGACGAATAATTGGCATCACAAAATTGGTCATCATGTCGCGATAACGCTCCTGGTTGATGGTAACAGCATGGCCATTTTCATTTTGGAAGAAAAACGGCCCAATGACCGTTTTCGCACTAACGCCGCACCAAACTGTGACTTTTTCGTCATGAAGAGGCACTTCTTGAATCTCCTGAGGATTTTCAGTGGCGTAAATACGGCAATTTTGCTTATTTACGGTCCCATTCAATGAGAACTTTTCACATTTTTTAATTTTTTAAAAGCACGTTGAGTTTTCACAATTGACTTGTTCTGTTGAATGTAAATTTCAACTATTTCAGAGCGCTCGCGTGGCGTGTATTGTTCCATGGTAAAAATCTGCTTGGACTGACGCTTCAAACGCGGTATGTCATTAAGCGATCTGACATCTCTGTCAAAAGTTATGGCGTTGCCAGATGGGTCCGTCGAATATGGACAACCCTGTACATGCTTTTGAATCATAAAAAACATGCCATTTCAAAATTCTGTAAAAAAGAAACCATAGATGAAACCCGATTTTTTTAATGAAAATTTTTTAATAATTTGCGGTTTATCGAAAGACCTTTTTTCAATTTTCGGATTAAATACTAGACTATTACCAATCACAATAAATAAAACTTAAAGAAACGAGGACGCCAAGGCAACTTCATCCGTGCCGAAGTTTTTATACCCTTGCAAATGTTTTAAGGGCGTATTCTCCATGTCGAGGCTGTTTTATGAACCTTTAAAAAAAAAAATCTTATTTGAAAACGCAAAGAGCTTTTCCAATTCTGTTTATTTTATTATGTTACAAACAGATTAAAGTCAACAAACATATTTTTACTGCTTCGGTGCGAGGGCTGTTCCAAAAGCTATCGGTCGTCAAAGTGGGTGTCCAAAAAAAAATGTATAGCGCTGGCGGCCATGATGCCACGTCTCCAGGAATGAAAAGTAAAAACGGGGTTATAATCAGAATAGATGTAATTCTGGTCTGAACCTCGAAAAAAATTTTGTGATTTTTTTGACAAAATGTCGGCTATTAAAAAATGAAAAATCCATTTTTGGGCTTTTTTTGTAGTTTAGTGTAAAAAAAACAGTAAATTTTTTTTAAAATGATTGAGGTTTAGACCAGAATGGTGACAATTCTGCGTCGATTACATTTTATTTCTTCAAAATCGGTTTGGTAGAACTGGAAAAAAGTGGCTTGCTTAGAAAGTTACCAATAATATTGCAGATATTATATACTTACAGATATTAGTCGGCGATGCCAGCTGCATACAGCGTACCTTTCTCATATTCAAAAAAACTGTTTTCAGGAGCAGCTCCCTCTTTCTGCGTGCCATTCTGCCTTCTTTAGATACGGCCGCAGCTCTAGTTTCTGAGCGGATTAATCAGTCTGAGCATTGTGTAGCATAACCTTCGATAATTATCGATCAAAAGTCGATTAATAATCGATATCGATCTGAGGCGACAACATGTATCCATACAAATTAAAGAACCAGCCGATATTTCACAGCTTTATTGACTCGCAATTTATTTAGTGAAAAATTTCTTGTTTTAGCAAAGACATTGTTCGACTGAAAAGGCTATATCTTCTAAAGTATTTCAAATTCCAAAAAAATCTTTTTGGGGCGATATTCTTAACTACCCAACCTATAAAAAAATGCCACAAAAAAATCGAAAAAAAAAACTTTGCACATGGAGAATACCCCCTTAATATATCAGAGTTTTTAGAACGCCAGCATTAAAACAAACAATTTGTCTAATTAAAACCCATTTTCCGAACCTATAGTTACTATGGCAGCTATAAGATTTCGTCATCCGATTTTGACCAAAACTTGCAAATCTAAAAACCTAAAAAAACAATTAAAAACATAAAAATGTTTTCGAAATTCATCACCCCCCATTGCAAAAAGCTATCTACGCCACTGACTGTTCATATCCAATGCACATTAAATACTGTTCGAATTGTAATTGATATATGCTCCAAATGCTCCATTAATAATTCCGACCATATACTTTACAAAATAGCTAGATCTATCAGTAGGGGAAAATAGCTAAATTGGCAACACTGTTGGCAGCACTTTTTCACCGCTCATTCTTTTGTTTTGGGAATGTGAAAAATTAAAAACTCTAAATTCAAGCCTGGATGTTGAGTATTGGCTAACTCTTGACCCATGACAAGAACAGATACAGCACTCAGTAGAAAGAAAATTTGGTTAAGCTTTGGATTGGAAAATAGCTATAAGTGAATACCCTTAATACAGTCGATAGTTACTTGCCTATCGTTTTCTGCCGCCTATCGCTGCATTTGTTGATATTTGTTATTGTTGTTTGCAGACAAACAACAACAACAAAGGAGTGCAAGAATGAACGGAATCTGCCGCATCTGCAGTGTTAGCTCGGAGTCTGCCACACTGGTTTCCATATTCGAGGATCACCAGTCATGGAATGGCAATGGTCAGCAACTGGAACCCGCTCTGGTGGAATTGCTTAATGACTGCTTCGAGTGCCAAATAAAAATCTATGATGCACAGTCTCAAAGCGTTTGCTTGTCCTGTGTCCTGGCAGCCAAAAATGCTTATAGATTTAAGCAATCGTGCAGACAGGATCAAACGGAACAGATTGAAGTAAAAGAAGAGCCCCAGGTTAGCCACGAGGTGTGGCTAGCAGAAGATTCAGAGGAAGAAGAACAGGACCCAGAACCAGAGCCAGTATCTATACAAAAGAGACCGGTAGCAGTGGCTGTAAGGCACAACAATAGGCCAGATGAAAGCGACGAGTTAAAATTAAGAAATCTGTTGCGTTCATTTGATTTGGAAAATCTATTCGAATGTCTGCAGGTTCGAGGTGTGACCTACCGCTGCTTGAGGTATATATCAAAAGAGGATATTAAAGAGGCCATTCCACATAATATAGGCTTTCGAGCCGAGTTTAGGGAAAAGTTATTCATGTGGCGCAAGAAAGAGGTGAGTTCTTGAGTTGATTAAACATGTCCACCATATAATAACCAAGGTAATTTCCATACAGCTTAACAGTGACGATGATGAGACACCCTCAGGCAGCTCGAAAGTTCAATCCTGGCTACAGAAAAATCCCACAACAGCCAGGCCCACAGCCAGCACACCGCTACAAACCGAATTCTGTCGTTTTCAATTGGTAATCTTCATTTTCCAACACATTTCTGTAGACAGTTTTCATTTTTGTTGAATTCCAGGACATACATTCGATCCTACAAAACTGCTCCAAGGGTAAAAGCCTACTGAGCTACTATGCCAAGACCTCAAAGTTAACCAACAGTCACAGAGAGCAGCTCATCTCCATTATAGTGGATGAAGCCAATTGCAATGATATGCTAATCAAAAATACAGATTATCCTTTCATCATACGCCAAATTGTATCCATATTTCCCACCGAATCGGCCACCAGGGTAAATATTTATTCAAAATTTATAGCCATGCTTAACAAACTTTGGTTTACTTGCAGGAATTCTATTTCATTCCACGTGCATTGGGTAAAAATCCCAGCGGCAAGTTGTATGCCAAATATCGAAATGCCCGTTCCAAGCGCAAGAAACTTAATCATATACCTGAACCACATGATGCCTCAGTTACGGACAACAATTCCACCCTGGAAACATTGGAGCCCTTGGAAAGCAAATTGGAGGGATCACTAGCCTTGGCATTTAAAGAAGAGCTAAAGGGAAATGGCATCGAGTGGCAGGACATAGTTGCCAAATGGTCTAAAACCTTCACCCTACGCCGCAGAGACTTGGATTCTTATCAAATGAATGATTTTCTAAAAGAATGGCCCGCATATGCTGATTCTCGTGCGGGGGAGTTGGTAGGCTTCTTTTTCTATGTAACTGTTAGTCTCGATTTTGAAATTTATCCATCTTTTCAGATCAAAATAGATTTCAACCTTCTTCACCCCACAAAGACCTGTTCACTGTCCACCAAATGGGAGCACTTTAAAGGCAAAATTCTGCCCTACTACCAGGTCAATGTGCACAACATGAATTCCCGACAGCTATTGACTGAGCTGCAATATGCCCAAAGCGTGGGTAAGTGTTGACTCACCCCCATTTCAATTCCTCGCTCAGTTTAGTTAAACAATTTTTGTTTTCTTTCTAGATTCCTCCGATTACATTTTGGCCATACTTTTGCCCTCGGTTTTGCCACCAACTTCCTGGTACAAGGCCAAGGCTGGGGAGCCTAAGCGTAAGGTGACTCTTTTGGACTCCCAGGAAAGCTTTGTACTCCGTTTACCCTCCATAGCCAATGATGGGGATAAAATTAATAGGCTAATTTTAAAGAATTTGGAAAATTCCGGACGAATTCAACCCTACATCATAGTCGAGGGTTTCAGCTCCTACAACTTGACCGCGTTCTATGTGTACTTTGATAAAACTCTGTACAAATTGAGCACATTTTTGGATTGTTTGGATTTGTGCTTGAAAGTGTTCAATATTTTCAATTTAAGATATCCCATTGCTTCCGAACTGCCATGGCTGTTCATACAAAAGTATTTCTATGAAATTGAAACTTGTTATGATGCTCGGTCAGCGAATTTGACGGCACTTTTAGGTTTTCTTAGAAGTTAAATCAATAAATGACAATAATCAAAGATGAAATGATTTGTGAGTGAAATATGTAAGGGGTAGGTTTAAAAGCTCACACGCTGAGACTCTTAGGTGTGTGAGCTTGGGGTATGTACCAGAGCCCGGAATTCTTATCGGATAAAATTATACAGCTAACTCTTATTGTAGTGTTTCTTTTAATTCGTTCGTCTGCCTTTATTTGTATATTGGGTTTGTTTTTTATTGTGTACCTCCCAGAGGTATCAGATTGTGGCACCAACATTTCTGGAAGCGATGGCAGGACGCCAGCAAAAACTCCAGCCCGACCAACAAAGCGGAGTTTATGAGCTTATCGAGTGAGCGGTTGGAGATGCAAAGGGATTAGCATAATATGCTTCCGTTGAGTAAAAAAATTTATCCAACCATTTCCTCTACAAAACCTTTTTTCTTTTTATCTGAAAAACCAAATCTTACCACAGCAGACCCCAATTTTAAAAAAACAAAACGTGGGAATATGGGTTGAAATGTTACGACCGATCGTTGAAAATACGGTGGAATATTTGAACTAATTTTGATTACCCGCTATTCTATACGTGGCAACAGTTTGCGCGAAGATTCATTCTAATCGATTCCTATCTTCTCTTCACCTTTCGTCACTGAGCGAACAGTTGTCGATTTATGAGAACGATTGTATGCACGAAAAACATAATTGTACACATTCGCTGAGTTGCTGCTTTATATTATTGGAGCATTGGAAAAGTTTTAGAATGATAGAGACAGCGAGACATTATCAAAATGGAAAAAACAGAGTTTCTTATCTCTTTGCATGTTTTTACTGACATCAATGCTGCAATTCTGAGGACTCAGTCGGACTCGTTAAACTCCAGAACTTCTGATATCATCAACCTGTGCTCACGTCGCCAATGTGATTGAACTGTTACTTGAAACAAGAAAAAAATGAATCATCTTCCGATGTATTTTGTGGGGAAAAATCTAGAAAATTCTGTATTTATAGATAGTCAAATAACGCAACAGCTTACGCACGGAGGATATGACGCTTTTTAACCTTCCATATTAAATATTTATATGCAAAATACTATACCAAGAATGAAGCATCGAAAAATAAATATGTTAATATTTAGAATACGACCGTTCGAATCAACAGTTTTGGAAAAAATGTCATCGATGGGGCGCGAATTAAAGAGAATAATTATACAACAAAGTCGAGACGGTCATCCATGGGTTTCTTTTTAATGAAGTTTTTAAATTTGCAGCTTTTGTACTAAAAATATGTGAATTCTTTTCTTCAAAACTTAACCACAAAGCTTAAATACACTAGCATTTCCAAATTCATAAAGCTAAAGTAAAATTTAAAAAATTGTGTGCGGCGCTTTTTCTTTTTCTAAATTTTTCCTCCAAACTACAACCGAAACGAATCTTGGTTTCGCTCAAGGCATTTATATTGAATCCTTTTTATACTCTGTGCCAAAGGTTCTTGATCAGAATCAGCAGCCGAGTCGATTAAAATACAAATCAAATACGAATACGATACAAATAGGAATTATGTATTGATTTGCCAAAGAAATGATACAGATCGGATGAGCGGTTCTCAAGTTATAAACAAAAAAGACCAGTGAAAATGTTATGTATACAGTCAGAGTTTACGGTAGTCGCTTGTGAAGTCTGGATTTGGGCTCGTAATGTGGCAATTCGCCCTTCTCATTCCAACAGAGCCTTTCTATGTTTTGTGTGTGGGAGTAAGTTTGTGAAATAAAATTGCATCTTTTGTTAATTCTTGTTGATTTTTTCACCACAAAGAACACTTGGTCATCGAAAATAATTTTACAAATCAACCTTTTTTCTATCACTCAGTCCGCTCCAACATTTTAAACATTTTTAGGCGGTAAAAGGCATTTGTGCTCAATCTAAACTTTTAATATTTCGATTTCGCTTTATAATAAAAATGGAGACGTAGTTAATTTATATATATGTGTTTGCATTTTATTTTCAACAAATTTTTATACACTTGAAAAGCGTAATATAATTTTGCCCGAGTGTGCAACAGGAATCATTTCCGACCACATAAGGTAATTCTTGATCAGCATGACGAGCTGAGTCGATTAAGCTTTGTCCGTCCGTCTGTCCGTCTGTCTGTTTCTGCGCGAACTAGTCCCTCAGTTTTGGAGCTATCGAGCTGAAACTTTGCACAGAGTCTTCTTTTTACTGCACGCTGCTAATATGTCGGAACCGACCGGATCGGATGACTACTTCTTGTAGCTGCCATACAAATGAAATTATCCAATTCACTTAGACCACGTACAGCAATTTGTATTTTGCTATCGGTAGGTATGCTTTGTGAACCTGTACAAATGTTCTTTGATGTAACCTTGGGAAGCATATCACCTTAAGTGCATATAGACTTTTTGGTATCAGATGATTCGGTGAAGGACTATGATGTTCGCCGCCCAGAATCTTTTTATATAATAACCTAGGCCTAAGATCTATCGACTCTGAAAAGCACAATGAGATCCGAACAATCTTGAGTGATCTTGAGTGTCCTTAGCTCCCCCCTCGATTGAATGGGTCCAAAGATCTTTGTGTGAGAACAGTGTGGTTAAGGGGACAATTGAAAAGGTGGAGTGTCTCAAGGTAACTGTTTAGGCAGCTGCTTTTCCCAGACCGAAGTTGGGATAATGTGGCTTTCGTCGTACGTTGTAGCATTTTTTTTATCCTCATCAATGGGGAGTGGTCTGCCCCCTGAACAATGTTGACTTTGTTCGATTGTATGGTGTTATGTACAATTGTTGCTTATGCACTTGATGAGAGTGTTTGCCTGTCGTTGCCCAGAAGCTGCTTGACTGGTGCGGACTCTGTTCCCGGGTCGTGCCTCACTGCTTGTGCAGTGAGGACGTCCGTCTCCTGATTAAGGAGATCGGGGGCCCAGTGGCAACTCGCAGCGCAGCGTTTTGGGCTAGCTGGAGGTTCCGCCATTGAGTGTCGCTAATACTCGGGGACTCGGTCATTGGCCTCCCGATTTCCTTATAAGTGGTGACGAAGGTCTCCTTCCCCCACGTGCTTCCGGCTATGGCCTTCAGGACCTTGTTTCTGCTCCTTACTTTTTTGAAGACCCCTTCGGAGTGTTTGGTGACGCGTGAAGAGGGGACAAACCCAACCCCAAGGATCTTGGGTTATTCACGGTGGGGATCTGGTGTCCGTTTATGTGGATATCAAGCGTTTGTCTGACCTCTTTGGTCCACGTAGTGAGCAGGGTGGCGGAGGATTTGGAGGAGAAGACTGGGAAGATAAGCGTTGATCCGCAATCATTTTGAGACGACAGAGGCTATTCCGGAGAATGCCTTCCGCGACGCCTTTAACGCTTGGAAATCGAGCTGGCAGCGCTGCATCGACGCAGAAGGAGACTATTTTGAAAGTTTTTTAAAGAATTGTAACGATTGGCTCAATATATTTTTTTTCAATCGACTCAGTTCTATCACTTTCCGGACAAACCCTGTACTTTATATACTGTATTAGCCAGTTAGGATTATAGGGTTAAGATTTGGATCAGCTTTGTACGATTTGTGCTAAAAAAAACGTTTTTGTAGTTTTCTGTATCGGTTTGCCGGTTTTTTGGGATGCTGAAGATGAAATTTTCTGGCAAGCTCTGAGCAAAGTCCTGGTGGTAACTTTAAGTACATCAACGAATCTTGGAAAGTCATATTTGTTAGCTACCCAGCTTAAGATTAGGCGGAAATATTGGTTTCTATTTTGAATATAATTTGAAACAAAAGATTAAAACTTATTTTAAACTGATTAAATTAGGGGTTTGTCTGGCAACTTTTCTTCTCAAATAGAAGATTTTCCAAGGAACTGTTGAAAGGTGAAGTTTTCAGAAGGTGAGGTCTAGTAGCGTTCCTCCACATCACACAGGCAAAGACCATCTAATATCTAGACAGCACGTTTGCTCTGTCGAACCAAGTTCAGTTTCAGACTGCAACCGTCTTCGTCACAAACTCGAACCGTCTGATCCCTGTCTCACTGCCAACCTATCAGCCAAGCTTTGGCGGAAACAAAATACAAGATCGAACCTGAGCGCCGTATCAGCGCAGCTGACAGCAAAGAAGGACTGAGCAAAGGTGCTGTCTTTGACACAGGTCGAGTTTTGCCATTAAAACAGGATATAATCCCACTCGCTGGTGAACCTCGTTCGTCCACCCTGAGGAAATCCTTAATTAAAAAACCACTTAATCCATTTGATGTGTTTTTTTTTATTTCAAAATGAATACTTAACAATTTTTTCACGAGCGTTTTGCTTTGCGATTTAACTTTGGCGCCACCTTTGTCTCCTCCAAGATGCCGTGCATCTTTTCGTTATGCTGGCGCAGTTTGTAACGCTCTTTGAATACCTCAGAACAGGATTCACAGCGATACAAATCACCAGTATGACCACGTACATGCCTCTTAAGACTATGGCTTTTGGAATAGGATTTGGAACAGTGGGGACACTGAAATGAACGTTCACCCGTGTGTACCGGCAAATGCTTGTTAAGGGCACTCTGCATGGCAAATGATTTGGGACATTCGGAGCACTTGTACGGACGTATTCCAGTATGTAGGCTTATGTGCAATTTGAGATTTGTCTGCTGGGTAAAGGAGCGTGGACATTCGGGGCACTTGAAGGGCTTTACCCCCGTGTGCGTTCGAATGTGTTCCTTGAGATGATGATTTTGGCTGAAAGTCTGCAAGCAATGGGTACATTTGAAAGGTCGTTCTCCAGTGTGAACACGCATATGGGTGAGCAGATGATTCTTGAATAAAAAGGCTTTTTTGCACGTTTTGCAAACGTGGCTCTTCTCGTCCGTGTGGCGTCTGTGAATAAAGAATACATTGAATAGAGAATGGATTTTGGATTGGAGTTAAGCTTACTTCATATGTTTAGTCAAATAGGACTTTTGCTGGAATTCCTTAGAACAGATTTTACATTTGAATGACTTCTCATGCTGATTTGGTTCTTCCTCCTCCTCATCCTCCATTTCCTCTGCTTCCTGATAGTTTGGGGTGGCTGATTTACAACGTAAGTTGCGTGACTTTGGTTTCTTTTCGTTTTTAGATTCAGGTTCTTTGATTTGTAGTTCTTCTGCCTGTTTAGTTTCTTTCTGCACTTCTTCTTTCTTGTTCATCTCCTCATTTTCCTTCAATGTCGAGTTTGGCTGGGTTTCCTTATTTTCCAACAACGTCGATTCTGATTCTGGACGGCTATCCTCACTGTCCATTTCCGTGGGCTCATTGCTGCTGTCCTCCGGCTCTGGCTCCTGCTTAATGTTCACATCCATTAATTGTGGCTCATCGAGCAACATTGACAATGCCAAGTCCAGATCCTGTAGGCCACCCAATCCCACCAGCTGTTTGAAGTATTGATAGCTCTGTTCACACATTCGTTTAAAACGAAACGAGCTCTGAGCGGCCTGAATACAGGCAAGGCAAATATTCTGAGGCAGTGCATCATCGCGCTTGATGTAACACTCCGCGCATTCATTTATCATATCGGCCAAGTGCGGTTCCAATTTCCCTCCCCATGGCTTGCGTTCACGCTCTTCAAAGATGCCCACCAAACTGGTGTTGCTGGAGTTGCTCTTACATATACGGCAAACATCATCCATTTCAACAGAAAAATAAGCAACTCGATGTTAAATATCAGGACGGGCTGAAAGGATTTCTTTTCTTTGGCTTTCATCAACGCAAGGATGATATTTTGGTTGGTCACCTGGAAGGATTACAATGGACAAAACAGAAGAACGCAACAATCCCATTAGAGATGAGCACGAGTTTACCTGTTACTTGTCACATATCGATAAATATCGGCTATGGCGCGTCATTTAAATAAGTTCAGCTGACAAAATGAGGTGCTGGAATTCAAAAGCAGAGATCTTATACTTATCTGCAAGATCCATTGTCAACTAGTTACAAGAATAAGCTGTCCTGCACCTATAAATGTAGAACCGAAGAAGTATTCGTTTGATATACTAATTTCACAATATTTTCTGACCAATAATATATAAAAATCTCGTGTCACGGTGTTTGTGAAATTTTTTGTATATAATTTGGTAGGTTTGAGAATAGATAGTAAAGTATATTTTAAACCGCTAAGTGATTGAATGGTCCAATAAATCGTGATATTTTCAAAATTTTATTCGAAAAAATGATTACTGTAAATAGGAGGTGTGGGCCAATCGGCCCAAAAAAATCTCGAAATTCGCAAAATTTTATAATGAGCTTAGATTGTCGTGGAAATGTACACTGTGCGGTCCCAAAATCTTGAAATTTGCCAAATTCTTTTATAAGACGGTTAAATAGACGGGTAAATAGGAGTAGGAGGTGTAGATTAAGCCTGGGCTGCGAACCGGTTTTGAACCCAACTGGAACGAATTATTGGTATTTATTTTTTAATAAATTTTAAAGCTTTAAATATGGCTTTAATCTCACTTTCCAAGGATGACGATTTAGAAAGTTATTTTCGTAAGTTGTTGACTAAACTTTTTTAAAAACTTAAACTACATTAGTTAGTTAGTAGTTGGTTTTTTTATTTCTTCTTTTTTTTTGTAAATAGAATAACTTAAATTTATATAAATCTAAGGAATGGCATACAAAAAAATTAAAAATAATAATAAAAGGTTTAGTTACTCGGCGACTTGGTTAAAAGAACCGTCTGTCGCTCACCGCCTCGCACCCTCTACACGTAGCTTAATACACCTGGCTTCCCGGGTCTTCCCCAGATACCAGATCGTTCAGCCATGCGCTTTGGGTTTGCGAATTAGTGCTAGCATGATTTACAAATGTTATAAATAACTTATATAATACATAAAAATAAAAAAAATAAGCTAAATTTCCTTTTTAAAATAATCCCTTTATGATTCTATTTCTATATGCTAAGGCTTTAATCACATAACTCTGTAGCTTTGACCAGTCCGCGCCGTTGAGGATATTTACTATTTCGTGCGGAAAAAGGGTACATTTTCCGAAAACTTAGAGCCGGAGTTCCCGCAGAATAGGGCAACCTCCAATGAAATGGATGACATTTTCTTGCTCCCTCCAGTTGCACAGAGGGCAGTTTGTGTCATTCCTCGTGACATTTGGAATAAAATTCAAGTTTAATATTTCACCTCTGGCCATGAAAACACTTCTTATTCCTTCAATGGGAAACTCATCGGAGAAATAGTTAGTCTCTCCCAGGTCGTAGTGCAGTTGCCTATAGATCAAACGCTCTGAGCTTCTCCGAGATTCTTCAACAAATTTCATCCTATATGCTGCATCCATTTTAACCGTAATATTCCTAGCCCAAGTTTTCCATGTTGCGTTATCTTCAAGATTCAGTCGAACTCCGTGATCCGTGGCTAGACTGTCCCACTCTCTAAAACATTGTAGTCGCTCTTTTAAAAGGTGCTCTGCCAAAATCCTAGGTACCCTTTTTTTCCTCCATGGATAAAGCTTTTTGCATGTAGTCGAAATGCAGGTTAGCTGTATATAAATGAAGAAGCGATAATGCGGTCTCTAGATATACTAGCATCCTGTTCGGTGTGTATTGAGATAGACGAAAAATTTTCGACTTTCCACTTGCTCGTATCGTCGTATCCCCCCTACTTGTGCACCATAACACATTATTGCCCGCACTGCGGCAATAAACAGCTTGTACTTAGTGCTGGTAGGAACCTCTTTTTTGTCAAGTATCGTTCTTAAAGTACTGTTTATTGCTACTTTAGCATCTTTTAGTTTTTCTCCGAGGTGAAAGTTGAATTTGGCATTGTGATAGATCCACTCCAGACTCCTAGGTATTTATATGATTTCTCCACCTCCAAATCAATGTCTCCCATTTGCCATTTTTACGCAGACGCAAGCCTTCTCCAATATTTCTTAAAAATTAGCATCTTTGATATTTCGCAGTTAACTTTGAGGCTACACTCCTTGCAGTACTGATCCAAAGCGTTGATATTGTTTTGCATATCTTTGGGAGTTTCGCCGAAGACTACTATATCATCTGCATATAACAAGGTTTTTATTTCCAGGCCGTTTATTTTGAGTCCTTTCGGAAGGGATTCCACTAACTACATTATTTTTGTCTTAGGATTTTCTAAATAATCATCGACTTGGTCCCTAAGAAAGTTTATTCAAAATATTAAGAAATCCGGAATATTAATTTGTATATTTAAACAAAAAATTGATTTTCCAATTAAAATCAGCCGAATCAAGTTTCGAACCGAAATCTTAGCCGAAAAACCTCGAACCTTAAAATTTTGAACCATTAACCATTGGTAATTTTTGCCTTGAACCCGCGAATCAGAGCTCCGAAATAAATTATAGAGTTTGCAGTCAAATATTCCAATAAATCGCGATTATTTTATAATGAGTTTTGATTATGAAGAAAACTGGTAAATAGATTACAAGTTGAAAAAAAAATGGCCAAAATTACTCAATCTTTGAATCTTTTGAGTTCAGATTATCATGAAATTGAAATTTAATGTAGCAATTTAAACCCACGGCGCCAGTATTAAATCTCAAAATTTCGAATTTTTATTTTTCATTACGGTAACTAGAAATTATTAAGAGTTTTCTAAGCATTAAGGAACATAATATTTCCAAAATAAATATTTTTCATATAAGAGACGTTCAGTCTAAAAACATATTAAAAAAATAGATGAAAATAAAAGATCGAAAGGTAATTTAAGTAAGTAATTTTTTGCATTATTTAGAACTTTTGTTCTTAAACAACCGTCTATTTAAAATTGAAATAAATTAATTTAAATAGAGTTTAGATTATTAAGAAGATTTGATGGATTTCAATTGTAATCACAACTTCTTTTTTTTTTTTTTTTTTATTAAAAAAAAAAAAAAAATCACAAAAAAAAATAACACTATTTCACAAAATTTTAAAAGTTTTTGTATCCGGCACTTTTTAGCAATTAATCCATATGTAAAATTTCACACTGTATTCAAATCTGCTCTCAGATATGTCAAAAGTAGAACGGTTTTTTGAGATAGCGCAAAATTTTAGTTTTGAAAAGTTAAAGGTCTACTAAAACACCATTTTCTCTAGCTAAATTGGCAAAATTGGCGAATTTCTCGGCCAAATTTAATGAAAATTTAAGTGAATGGAAGCATAGTTTATGTTTTAAGTCCTGCAAAATTTGCAATCATTGCTATTTAGCCAAATTTTCATCAAAATTTTCTTAAAATTTGTTAAATTATTTGCCTACGTGAACTTAGCTTAAAGGGGCGTTACTTTGGACGCCTATATCTATATAATATTGTTATTTGGCAAATATATATTTTTTTATTGTTTAGACATTGTACCGACAAAATCAAGACTAAACCGACTATTTCGCCGAATACAAATTAAATTCAGCTAAGCACGTAGCGAAACAGTTACTCACGCCTCATGTACACCACTAGAATCGATAACCTATCGGTATTTCAGTGCATCTAGTTGGCATGTCTTTACAAAAAAAAATTTTTTTAGGCGTCGTCCGAGCCTATATAAAGCACTCGCTGCGGAAAATTTCACTCATTCGTTGTACGTTTGTCAAGCCTCATAGCCGGCAGTTCGAACGTATACGCTCTCCGAGATAGACTAAAAAGTTTGCTCTAACAGATTTTCTGTGAATTTTTCATTTGTCGCGTGTGAAGAAAAACCCAATAAAAAGTCAATATGGTAAGTCTATATATATACACGCAATACATAAGTGCATTTAAGTAAATGGAAAGAAAAGAAAAAAAAAAACCGGAAACTTAAACACAAAATGGCCGTCTGCCGCAAAGTGATGACGTCAGGTCAATGAAAAATTTAACTAGAGGAGAGAAATTATAATTAAATCGCGTTGGGTAGGAAATAGTGGCAACCGGTGCAGTTAACAATTTGGGATAGAATTTTTTTCAACAGCATTTAGCGGCGTTTGTAAGGTACAGCTAAAAGAACTTTCTGGCAAGACATATGGCTGTCGCAGTCGCACGCACACATACATACATACTTACAAACATGCCCATGCAAAGACAGGGCCAGGGCCGCATTGAGTAGGGCGCGGCTTATTGATTTTTTTTTTTTTTTTTATATGTAAAGATGACTCATCATTTATAACACGCTTGCCCTTTTTCTTCCCACAGCGTGAATGTATCTCTATCCATGTTGGCCAAGCTGGTGTCCAGATTGGTAATGCCTGCTGGGAGTTGTACTGCCTGGAGCACGGTATCCAGCCCGATGGTCAGATGCCTTCGGACAAGACTGTGGGCGGTGGTGATGATTCGTTCAACACCTTCTTCAGCGAGACTGGTGCCGGCAAGCATGTGCCCCGTGCCGTCTTTGTGGATTTGGAGCCCACTGTTGTGGATGAGGTGCGCACTGGCACCTACCGCCAGCTGTTCCATCCTGAACAGTTAATCACCGGTAAGGAGGACGCCGCCAACAACTATGCCCGTGGCCATTATACCATTGGCAAGGAGATTGTCGATCTGGTGCTGGATCGCATCCGTAAATTGGCCGATCAGTGCACAGGTCTGCAGGGTTTCCTCATTTTCCACTCGTTTGGTGGCGGCACTGGCTCTGGTTTCACCTCGCTGCTGATGGAGCGTCTGTCTGTGGACTATGGCAAGAAATCTAAGCTGGAGTTCGCCATCTACCCCGCTCCCCAGATCTCCACCGCCGTGGTTGAGCCCTACAACTCGATTCTGACCACGCACACCACCCTGGAGCACTCGGACTGCGCCTTCATGGTCGACAATGAGGCCATTTATGACATCTGCCGTCGCAACTTGGACATTGAGCGCCCCACTTATACCAATCTGAATCGTTTGATTGGCCAGATTGTGTCATCGATCACCGCCTCGCTGCGTTTCGATGGTGCTTTGAATGTGGATCTGACTGAATTCCAAACCAATTTGGTGCCCTACCCCCGTATCCACTTCCCCCTGGTGACCTATGCCCCAGTCATCTCGGCCGAGAAGGCCTACCACGAACAACTGTCGGTGGCCGAGATCACCAACGCTTGCTTCGAGCCAGCCAACCAGATGGTCAAGTGCGATCCCCGTCACGGCAAGTACATGGCCTGCTGCATGTTGTATCGCGGTGATGTGGTGCCCAAGGATGTCAATGCCGCCATTGCCACCATCAAGACCAAGCGCACCATCCAGTTTGTGGACTGGTGTCCCACTGGCTTCAAGGTGGGCATCAACTACCAGCCACCCACTGTGGTGCCTGGCGGTGATTTGGCCAAGGTGCAGCGTGCCGTGTGCATGTTGTCCAACACCACGGCCATTGCCGAGGCCTGGGCCCGTTTGGATCACAAGTTCGATCTGATGTACGCCAAGCGTGCCTTTGTCCACTGGTATGTGGGTGAGGGTATGGAGGAAGGTGAATTCTCCGAGGCTCGTGAGGATTTGGCTGCCCTTGAGAAGGATTACGAGGAGGTGGGCATGGACTCTGGAGATGGTGAGGGCGAGGGTGCCGAGGAGTACTAAACAGCAGTACCCACACACACACACACGAGGGAGGCGTCATTAGTGGGCAAAATGTCGAAACTAATGTTTACGCTTCTTGCTAATTTTCACTGTTTTAACTCTGTTCCAAGCGGCAATACAACAAGAACAAGATTTAAGCCTGAAAAAGTATTTTTACCAAGAAGACACACACTAAAAAGTCAGCGATAAATTGTGTTTAACCAAATAAAATATGCGAATTTCCAGAGCAGTGTAAAAACAGCTTAAAATGAAAGGCATTTTCTTTTTTCTCTCTTGGCCATTTTCCCCCAGCTACAAAGAGTTCACTGAACTCGCATTGCGGTCTACACGAAGCTTTCTATTTTGCTCTATTTATGGACTAACTTTCTGTGCTGCATGTGGCAAGTGCAGCAGATGTAGAGGCACAGACTGTACCCCATGCAGATGCAGCAGGGTGGGGCATGCTGCTAAATTTAGCTTCAGTTTTCTTATTGATTTTCTGTGTGTGTGTGGAAGTGGCGCATAGATGAGTCATTCTTGAAGCATAAAATGAAACGCCAACTCAGCTAGAAATCTCTCAGGCCATAGGCGGATGACTTCATTTTGGTAACTGTATGTGTGTGTGTGTGTGGTTTATATGGATACCCTTTAACAAAGTTAAAAAGCAGGGTATAATAGTTTGTGCAAATGTTTGTAACAGGCAGAAGAAAGTATCAGCTCCAACCCTATGAATTGTATGGAAGTACACTGCCCGACAACCGATTAGCACACCCTATGGTCCGAGTCTTTGGAGCTTAATATCAGGAAAACGAATAAAGCTATTAAGATGCATTTTTTTGCCATTAAAAGAATATAAAATTATACACGAGAATAAATTATATACATAGTACATTAACTTTATTAATAACATTTTAAATGAATTTAAACAAACTTAACATAAAAAATTACCTTTTATTTTTGCGACATTTGATGAGCACAGTTGCTTGAAAACTTTAAATAACAAAAGAAAATGAACTCAAATTTCATTTAAATTATTTTTTAACATTAATTTCAATATTTCCGATCTTATTTGTAAAATAATTAATAATGTGTTGAGCTTCCACGGTGAAGTATGACTTCGTACATCCGCTTGGGTAAGGAGTCATATAATTTTTTAATGTAATTGAGTGAAATAGCCTTCAATGAGTTCAGCTTCAGTTGAATATTGAGTTCCTGACTCGTACACCTTGCGTGCTAGCCATCCACAATCATTTTCTATAATGTTCAGATCGGGCGAGTATGGCGACCAAGTTAGCAATTCCACGTTTTGACCCTCAATCCAGGACTTTACGATCCTGGCTGTGTGGATAGGTGCGTTATCCTGCTGGAACTTCCATTCCGAGGATCCAAAAATATCCTTGATTGCAGGGAAAGCCGTTTTGAGTGCACCATTCATACGGCTGGTTAGAAATTGCAGTTCTATGGTACCATAGTAAGTAATAGCTCCCCACACCATGACACCACCGGCACGGCTGTGCAATCGATCTGAAGTATGCTCTTCCTTTCTGAGATCATGAAAGTAGTAGGCATATCCATCAGGACCCTACAAATTGAACTTTTTTCGTCTGAAAAGACTACACGCTCCCACTCCTTGGTCCAGGACATATTCGACCGACAGAAATCGAGGCGTTGCATCTTTCGAAGTTGGTTTCAAACGCTTTATATGTTCAGCATTCGATATTACTCTTTGTACAATCGAACGCATGCTTTAACACCAGTTTTTGCTTTTATTTTGGCGACTGAGTCGAGAGAATTAGATGCTAGGCTTAATATAATTCGCTTGTCAGCTGCTGTTATTATTGATGAGGGCCGACCTTTCATGTTTTTCCCATAGGTATCCTCATTGCTTAAATATGAGGTAATAACTTTACGGCTGAGTTTAATACTTTTTGGAAATTTGATGAATCGAGTAGCCGCACTCCCAGTATGCCTTTATTTTGGCTTTTTCAGACTTTTCCAACGATGATTTTTCGTTTCCCATTATTACTTTATTTTATTGTTAATTGGTCACAATAAACAAATAATAATTTTAATCAGCCAAACATGACAACTTACACTCAAAAATTGACACTAAAGCAAAAATGTGATAATCGACTGTCGCAAAAAATTTATATACATGCATTTTTGTCGCATTTCCAAAGAAAATAGCAAAACAAAATAACAGTACACTTTCAGAACTTACAGTGATGAAGAATTAAAGAAAAAAATAATGCGCATTAAACATATTCAGAGTTCTGAGTTATTTGCCTCTAAACCAGTGGTGCACAAAACGCCTATGGACTGTCCCACGGGATAGGAACTGAAAATGCTGCCGGCGTCGCAGCCGACACACGCATAGAAAGAGAGAATACGGATGATGGGATGATGTTTACTTCGTGTTTCGCTGCTACACACACCATCGCAAAGCTTAATAGTGTGTGTTTGGGTAACTAAACTCAAATAACTGCAGGGTATATTTCAAGTCGAGTTTGGCCTACATGTGCATAGTATGTATGCATGTGTCAACTTGCCTCAGTTCTTTAATAGGGGTTGATTTCCATTAAAAACTGAAAACCTAGGCAAACCGGCTGTTGTGAAAAAAAAATTGGAAATTTTAAATAAAATTCTTGTTAAAACAAAGAACTTTTGAAATTTTTATAAAAAGTGTTTTTGGTGCAGGTCTATTCTTATCTGATTATGTTAATATTGATTGCACTGAACAGAACTGTATCATTGGCTTTGCCCTATCAGCTCTTGTGGCGGAAAAACGAAAAAGTTGAATTTTTGGCACTCTAGGATTTATGAAGGCCACACTAGGCATAATGTGTGGGGTTTATGAGCTATTTGAAATAAAGTACATATCAATGCAGTTTTGTTCAAACTAAGGCGCTTTATAAGTTCAGCGGAAAGTGTTTAAATTGGCCTCTTAAGACAGACATTTTTCAATTTATAGCATTTTTATCAAAATAAATCATCCCGTTCAGGTTAGCGCGCTTCTTGGTTTAATATATTCGCTATCTGAGCATATAGTCCAACATAAGATCTAGTTTTGTGATTTTTATGGCATTTTAATCGGTTTACTTGGCAAAGTTATAGCCTGTTTAAGACGAAAATACATATTTAAATTTATGGGAGGAAAACTAGATTGTCAGTAAAAAATTTTATAGGAACTGCGAAAAGGCTACTTGTTTCAAAATAGAATTTATCATCTACATGTAAACATATAACACATTATGCAAAATCAAGTAGCCTCTTTACAGTTCCTATACTGATTTAGAGTGACAATCTAGTTTTCCTCCCATAAATTTAAATATGTATTTTCGTCTTTAACGGGCTATAACTGCCAAATAAACTGTTTAAAAGCCATAAAATCACAAATAGATCATTTTGGCAATATCTCAGAGGGAAAATAATTATCCAATAACTGCGTAGTTAAACGGGATGAAATATTATGGAAAAAATGCTATAAATCGAAAGATGTCTGACTTTTTGAGGCCAATTTAGACACTTTTCGCTATACTAATATAGCGCGTTTGATTTTTTAAAAATGCATTAATATGTGCTTTGTCGCAAATAGCTCATAAACTCAGACATAAATCCTGGAGTGCCAAAAATGCAACAATTTCGTTTTTCCGCCATATCTTGGGAACAAGAGCTGATGGAGCTAAACCGAAACCAGTTTTGGAATCAGTGAACATAAACTTATCAGGGCTGCACCTCACATAGATGGTCATTTTGTTGGCCTGTGATATTGTTATAGTTTGAAAATCAAGTTCAGAACCCTTAGAGTTAAACAGAAAACGTTCAAGAATCTGGCGGAAAAGTCTTGGAAAAGAAGAAAGAACTTATTGATTTGAAGAGAAAACTCTTACTCATGGAAAATGGGTAAAAAAGGATCTAAGGTTGGGCAAAAGTAGGTAACATGGAGAAGAAAACATTTCCGACCCTATTAAGTATTTATATTCTTGATCAGCATCAGCCCGGTCAGTATTAACTCGTCGATCTCAGAGACTATAAGAAATAGAGACACAAATTGTTGCATGTACATACACTCAGAAAAAAACGACCGGGATAGTTCTAGACCGATCGGGATAGAATTTATGCCGTTTTGTATTTGAAATTTTGAGTATGTTTTGTTCTTGAATGTACTTAAATTAAGTACGAAACATATTAGAATAGAAAAAGGACTGTTAAAAATATATAAATGAGAACAAACGTTCTTGAATCAAGTACATTTCGTACTTACAGTTAAGGCCCATACGGACATCCTAAGTTCGTAATTTAGCTAACTTTCCCCTATCTTTCGTCGCCGTGGAACGTAAGAGTAGTGTTACCAGACTATAAAAAAATTAAGCCAAAAATTTCAGTATTTGGTATTTTTAATTTAGTTGGCGGTAGGTCACACTGATCGATCATCTGTATTTTGTTTTAATGCCAAGTTGATTTTTTGTAGATGCTCGGCCACTTCTCCTCAAGCCTTGTTCACAAAATTTAAGTCCGAAAGCTTGGGGTGGAAAAGATCACAAATGACATTCCGCTCTTTCTCCGCCAAAATTAAATACATTTTTTTGTCATTAAAATAATTCAAAACAACTATTTCGCTCTTGTTTTTCTGCCATGTTTTTTATATGAATTTTTCAAATTACTTTAGCTGAAAGCACTTCAGCTGGTCGGTGCAGGTAGAAGCAGAGTGAAGTTACATGGTGCATTCTCAATGCTGCGTCTGTTGCTCAAGCATAATAAAGCCCACAGCCAACTTACATAGTCTCCACAAATGTGCTGTTAAGTGCAACATTGTCTGTTAAATGTAACATTCAACTTCGCACTTCCGTACATGCAAAAAGTTCAAGAGGCGAAGTTGTAACTTCTGCTTCTTCTTCCCTCAATTTTTGTATGAAACTTCTCGCAACTTCTGATGTCCGTATGGGGCTTTAGCCTAAAATATTAAGAAAAGATCGTACTTAGTTCTTGGATTAAGTACAGAATAGACTTACTATGCAAGCTCCAAAAAGTGTGCTACGAAAACTGCGAATTATTTTACGTTGAATCTGTTCTTGAAATTCCCTCCTGGTTCTAACACTTTGGTAATGGCAAACAAGTATTTTGGGATTGAAAAAATCGTACTTGAAATAAGGATTTTGTACTTCAATCAAGTATTTTCGTACACAGAGAGAAAAATGCACTGGAATTTTGATATTTACACTTTGAATTTAATATTTTCACCATTGATTTAGCGTCAAATATGGAATTCGTAAATATAAAGTGTTTTAGACTTTAATTTTTTTTTTATATGAAAAAATTTTATTTTAATTATGAAAATATTAAATTATTTTTTTTTTTTTATACTTTTTATATTTATTTAGTTTGTCCTGAACCAAGAGCAGGAATCCCATTGGATTAAAAAAAATTTAAAAATGCTTACTTACTGTGGGATTCGAACTCGGAGCCATTGGTCTGAACACAACTGAAATGCCGTCTCTCTCTACCAGTTGAGCTATTCCGCGCGCTCTTGGCAAAGCGCCTAGAACACTTCTTTTATAGAATTGAATTTACCATCTGCCTAAAAACATGAGACCACTTGTAATTCTCAAGTTCGAATTCCGCCGATTATTCATATATAAAGGGCAAAGAAAATTTAGTTATTAAATGTGTTTATATTTAAATCAAAGAGAAAATTATTTGATTTTAATACAAAAATGGCATAGTAAAATTAAATATGATTGTATTAGTTTTTACTATGCAATTTTTCCCTGAGTGTACTTACCGTACTATTGACACCGTTCGTACTTGATTCAAGTACAAAGTTCTTGGTTTTTTTTCTGAGTGTAGGTGTATACCGTACCCAGATCAAGTTTTCTTTTCACATTTGCACAATTTCCTCCCTCCCCCTTTAACCGCAAAACTCTGTAAGAGGCACAATTTTAAAGTTACAACCCGTTATTATTTTTTAGGTCTTGTATGTGTCTATCTATTCTGATAAGCGCAATATGATCCGAGCCAAAACACCAAAGTTATGTACGAAAAAATTTTGCTTGTGAGAGGGAGGATGGGTGAGCGCTGTACCCATTTCAGAGTCAGTGTAAGCGCGCGCATTTGGGCTTGTGTTTGTATGTGTGTCTCACTTGTACAGGATATTTCGGAGTCGGGCCACTCGACTGCAACGCTCTTACTTGTTTTATTTGGTATTTTTGGGAATTGTGTAAGCTTATTTTGAACTTTTCGTAATTATTTAAGCATGCAATTTTTTGCTCTTCTATAAAGAGGGATTTTTCATTTTACATACTTACAAATTTTTATAGGTTTATTAATTTTTAATTTTCTGCCAATTTAGCTCTTTAATTGTTGTCTCTTCAAGTGCGTTTTATTTTAATATTTTTACGAATTATTTAAGCATTTTTTAGAAATTTAGAAATTTTTTTGACAACCTAAAACTGGTCGCCTTCGGGCTGAGCATATAAAGATAGGGGCGTGTGGTTCGTGCGGTTACCCGCAAAAACGCCGTTGATGAGTCAAAAGAGTCGTAAATTTTGGTATTAAATTAGCTGGCCTCGGTTAATTTGCAATTCTCTGTAGAAATGCCTGTTAATTTGCGGCTTTTCGTTTTTATTTTCCCCATTTATATATTTTATGCTAACAATTTGCCTTGGCGTCTGCTGCGCGTTCCTTTTCCGTTGCAGGCAACTTTGGCGGATGCGCATCTCTTGTTGTTGGTTGCATTCCTACGGAACGAAAACACAGCTGCCCCCAAAGAAGCAAAAGTCCCGGGGAAATTCAACATCATTTTCGGCAGCATAAAACATAAACAGACAGGTAAGTAAGTAAGCACACGGCCACCTGTTGTCATCTGCAGTATCTGCAGTGCCTCCTCAGCATCGGAGTCAGAGTCGGAGTTGGAGGCGCCGCCACTCTGACTCTGACTCTGATGTTGTTTGCTCTTGGGTGTAGCTTTTGGTCTCTTTGGCACAGACGGTGCAAAAGTTTGCCGTATGGCTAGTTCTTGGCTTTTTGTATCTTTAAGATACTCGTTGTGTATTGTTGTTCTTGCTCCAGCTGCAAGTTCTTGAGATGCTTTTGCCTCGTTTATTGCAATTTTCTAACAAAAATAGCCAAAAATCAAAAATCAAAAATCAATCACAAGAAATTAAAGTTTGCGACTTTTGTTTAGTCTAGACGGTCCCAAGGTGCTCATCTTTATATTCATGTAAATCTGATGCCTGATTTTCCCACGTCGTTTCAACAAAAAAGCCAAAACTCATTTATCAGAGCGGCATTTCAACAACAAAAGCAGCAGCAGCAGCCCACATAGTACCAAATAGCAACAATCGAAATGAGCAACATCATCATTTATATAGGCCTCAAACGTCTGTATGTCTGCATGTTTGTATGTAGATGATGATTATATAGTGTGAGCCCAGGGGCGACATGCCCATTATCAAATCGAGTTCGAGTTAAAAATTTCTTTTTTGCCAAAAGAGTTTAACTGAGAAAGGGTAAAAGAGTTGACTTGGGGCATAACCCACCGCATGTTAAGATAAGAAAGGAAAAACTTTACAAGGGATGCTCGTATCAGAGGGAAAACTTGTCCAAGTTTATATTTTTCTTGATTCAGTTTTTACTATTCAGAATTGTAAACTTTCCTTTAAACCTTATTTTTCACTATAGCAAACTAACCAAGTTTCTTACTTAAGCCAATTACAGTTGAACCATTTATGATACTGATTACTTTTTTTTTTGAATTTGTTTAGTCTTATATTATTTGCACAAATTGATTGCTTTTACCTAATATGTTATTTTGATTAGTTTTAAACTTAACCATTTTGTTTGTAATTTGATTTGAAAATAAATAAATTTTATATGAACAAAATTTGATCAATTTGTTTGTGCTGATTAATTATTTTAAAACACATAATAAAACGAGTAATTGGTCAATAAATTTGTTCGGCTCAAACTTGTTGACTTTAACCAAAGGTGAGGTCCCACACGCAAATAATTTGCGCATTTTGTTTGCCCTAAGTGGCAAAACACAAAAATAGTTTGCGCGCAAACATTTGCCAAGAAGCCTTTGCCTATGTTTGTGCTCCAATAATTCGAAGAAAATATTTACCTATCTAATTTTCGTTTGCAAGCAAATTTTAATAAAAAAACAAGGGTCTATTGTCTACAATCTTGCGTATTAAAATGTGTGGGATTCGAAAAATATACTGTTACGACCGAGAGATATCTCCACTTGTAGTTGTTGTTATGAACCTACTTCATTTATAAATCCAGATTGGGCAAAGAAATGTATCATTTAATTTGCCCCAACCAGTGTGAACACTAACGTAAATTATTTGAGGAGGGGAAATATTTGCGCAAATTTATTAAGAGCAAATATTTGGGTGTGTTTCCACCCAAATTTGTTTTAGGCAAACATTTACAGTTTAAGGCTAACTTTGTTTGTACAATGCGTTCAAATTTTGTTTCCGTGTGGGACCTTAGCTTTGCTTGATAAATTGAAAGAAATTATATATCCACAAATTTTGGCTTCCCACAAGCTCATTTTCATTTGCTTAAAGCTCAAAATTACAAAAAATTATTTGTTAAACAAGTTTTTGGTCTGAATTTGTTTTTTAAACAAACTTTTGTTTGTCCAAATTTTTTTTTATAATGAACGAAATTATTTGTCAACAAATTTCGATTGGCTTGCTCTAATCCAGTTCTACACCCAGACATAAATACTTAGTTAAAACACTTTAGGTTTCATATTTGTCAAACTTTATAAAGCTAAAGTCCCACAGGTAAGTAATTTTCCCAAATAGTCATGATTGCAGATTTGGCAGAACTTAAAATTGAAACTTTGGTTTCATACTTAAATTATTTGACCAAATCTGGCTTTTAATCAAAAGTTTGGGCAAATTATTTGCCTGTGGAACCTTAGCTCTTAGTCATCAAACAAATTTTGGTGGTATTTAAAGGGTGATTTTTTAGCTACTATCTTTTTGGCAACACTGTTTTAAACAGCTCACGCACGTTTCGTGTTTTGTTTCACTGTCAAACATCTTCAGTTTGGTCTATAATTTAACCATGAATCGTCTTACAAACGAACAGCGCTTGCAAATTATTGAATTTTATTATCAAAATGCGTGCTCTGTCAAGAAAGTTCATCGCGCGCTTCTTCCATTTTGTGGTCATCCACTGAAGCGGCTATTCGGGCTATTGTGACTAAATTTCGCACCAAATTTACATTGTTGGACATTAAACCACCAACACGCTTACGTAGAGTGCGAACTGAAGAAAATATCGCAGCTGTTTCGGCCAGTGTTAATGATGACCATCAGTTATCGATTCGTCGCCGTTCGCAGCAATCGGGCCTCTGTTACTCAACAACGTGGAAAATTTTGCGGAAGGATTTAGGTGTGAAGCCTTTCAAAATACAGCTGGTGCAAGAATTGAAGCCGAACGACCTACCGCAACGTAGAATTTTTGGTGAATGGGCTCTTGGAAAGTTGGCCGAAGATCCACTTTCTTACCGAAAAATTGTGTTCAGCGACGAAGCTCATTTTTGGCTCAATGGGTACGTAAATAAGCAGTGAGTATCAGCCTAAAGCATTGCAATAGCTACCAATACATCCAGAAAAAGTCACAGTTTGGTGCGGTTAATGGGCATCATGGGTGGCATCATTGGACCGTACTTCTTCGAAGATAAAGCTAATCGTAACGTAACTGTGAATGGTGAGCGCTACCGTGAGATGATATCCAACTTTTTTTTGCCCAAAATGCAAGAGCTTGACTTGACGGTGCCACATGCCACACAGCACTCGCAACAATGGACTTATTGAGAGGCGAGTTCGGTGAACATTTTATTTCAATTTCGGGACCGGTCAATTGGCCGCCTAGATCGTGCTATTTAACGCCTTTAGACTATTTTTTGTGGGACTATGTTAAAGCTCATGTCTATACAGACAAGTCCGCTTCAATTGACGCATTGGAAGACAACATTGAAGCATTTATTCGTGAGATACCGGCCGAAATGTTGGAAAGAGTATGCCAAAATTGGACTTAGCGGATGGACCATTTGAGGCGCAGTCACGGTCAACATTTGCATGAAATAATCTTCAAACATTAAATTATATGGACCGTACCATCGATTCAAATAAAGATTTCATGCATTTTTCTGAATTTTATGTTTTTTTTTTTTTTAAAACTTTCCTATAGCTCTTATAAAATCACCCTTAAGTTAAATTTTTCTAGTTTGTTGAATTGTAAACTCAAAATGAAACAAATAATTTGCGCTAAAACTATTTTGCACGTTGTGGTTTGTCAGTTTGTTGCCCTTAAATGCTGAAAATTGTCTTGCTAGCTTGTTTAACCTTTTGAGGCTAATAAGTGTATGAGGCGCTAATAATTTGCGCAAATCTTGATGATTTTAAACCAGAGATTAAAACCGAAACGAATACGGGTTTGGGTTACGGTTACTGTTTTGGCCGATCGTTTTTTCCGGTTACGGTTATATTACGGTTGTGGAATATCGGTTACGGTACTGGTTACGGTTATTAACCTCATTCTGTTTCGGGTCTAGGTTACGGTTACGGTTATTAGTATAAAATATCAATTCTCGCATTATAAATTCTACTCCTGAATACGAACACTCCACGCTTATTTGTGTGGGTGGTACTGCTAGCAAAACTTTTGATAATTCAAAAAAATCTGGAAATATTGTTTAATATCCGATTATTTTTAATTAGAACTTTTGAAAATCTCCGACCAACTTGGACTTGGACTGTTTTCCCCTGATAATTCAATCAAATTATGGTTATCCAACAATTTAATACAGCTAACTTTCTGCTCGACAGATAAAGACACATTATGTCTCGGATCAAGAAATATTGCTCATAGGTAAGCATCATTCTCGAACAGACTTGATTCTCTAAACTCTAATTCGTGATACTATAGATTGGTCAATGCTGAGTTGTTCTTTATTTCAAATTAACATTGAATCCAGATAGAACGTAAGGTTACAGAAAAAATCAGAATTAGCTGATGCCAAATTTGAGCCGAAGTCGTACATTTTTGAATCGACTAAACTAGCCCGCATCCAGTTTAATGTCTCATACATATGTATATGGAAAGACGAGGAGGGTAAAGATTTTGGTTAGCTGCACTCACTCATGTTTTTATGCAAGCGCGAACTTATGGTTGTGTGAATCGCTGAACACTGAATTGCACTGAAAGTTTTAGGTTAGAGGAAAACCGAAATTAACCCGTATATTTGTTTCTGTTTCGGTTTTGATAACCGGTTATGGTAATAAAGGTTATAGGGTTACGGTTATAAGAAAACATTTTTTTTCAGTTACGGTTACGGTTTCGGTTACAAATTTTAAAGTGTTTTAAGCGCTTAAGGGTTACGGTTTCGGTTACGGTTTTAATCTCTGTTTTAAACTAAACTAAATAATTTGATTAAATATGTTTAACCGAAAAGTTCCCCAGTTTGGCCTATTTAGCCTAATTTTTATTTAAACTTAGCTCAAGTCATCCAATCACAAATTATTTCTAAGCAAATTTATATTTGCACAAATTTGAATTTGTTTGCCTAAACTGGGCTCTTTTCTTTAAGTTACATTGTTTAATTTGATTAAAATGAAAGTTAAATATGATTTGCACAAATTAATATGCAAGTTTGTGCTTTTTAATTATGAAAATTTTTTAAACTGATCAGTTTTAATATTAAAACTAAACATATGACTTTGGATCATATTTTGGAACTTTTTAGGTTCTTAAGTTATATTAAAACTAATTAATTGTTGACAAATTTTTTTATTTGCCTAAGCAAATAAATTATAATTAATTCTAAACTTAAACTGGAATAAAATATATGGCAAAAAGTTTCCCTTGTTTGACCTTTTTACAGCAAAACTTATCCTAAGTCATCATAAATCATTTTTTATTTTGTATTGTATTTACTCGAATATTCCTAGTGATACATGCGAAGCTTATTTTTAATTCACTAGTCACGACAGATAACAAACCGATATATAAATACATAAACTTATACTACTACTTATACTAACAATGGTATATATGTATTTGAACTAGCATTAACATTGAGATTTATTTACTTATTACTTATTTACTTAGTATTATTTTCTTGATTTACTGTTTTAGTTCCTATTTTAGATGTATTAATAATTGATTTTTAAATAAGTGTGCGCTACTAATATTTTTAATCCTATGAGGTAACTGATTCCAGAGACGAACAGCGTATATGAAGAAATGTTTCTTTGAACTTTTTTGGTCCTTCTTGAAGAGGTAAATTTTAGTTTATCGTACAGGTACTGTGGAGTCATTGTATTAATAATCTTGTGTAATAATATGAGGGCTCTCATGTCTATCCATCTATTTAAGGGCAGCCCAAAGATTTGGCATGCAGCGGTTGAGATGTGGTCCATTGGCTTTAGATTGTATACATATCTGGCAATGTTATTAAAAACAACATTGAGCTTTTGTCTCGAAATGGCATCACTGTTTCCAAAGACTTCAACCCCATAGAAGAGGCCAGAGGTCAAATATGTTTTCGCTATTAAGAGCCGTAAATTTACTGGTAGAAGATTCTGTGTCATATAGAGAACTCTGAGTAATCCATACGTTTTGCCCACTGCCCTTTTTATGTGATCACCCCAGGTTATTGTCTTATTAAAGGTAAAACCTAGATTACTCGCCTGAGCAACATACTCAATATTGCTATTCTCGATTTTTAAATTATTTAATTCATCTGTATTTAAAAGTTTTTTGTAAATGACCAAGCATTTCGATTTAGATGGGTTGAGTCCCAGTCCATTTCTTTTAGCCCAGTCACTTATATTACTTAGTTCCCTATTTGACACATCAATACATTCACTAATTTTACTGACAGGACGACTAACATACAGTTGCACATCATCTGCATACATATGTACATCACAGTTTGACATCACAGCTGGTAAGTCATTAACATAAACACAAAAAGAGCAAAGGTCCCAGAACCGATCCCTGCGGTACTCCACGTGTAAGTGACAAAAGGACGAAGCACACTGATTGACATCGTTCGGTCAAGTATGAGCGAAGCAGCTTTGACGCTGTGCTAGAAAAATTATACAGCTTGCTGAGCTTGGAGCAGAGCACATCATGATTAACCGTATCAAACGCCTTACTGTAATCTAACAGAGTCAAAAACGTCACCTGTCCATTGTCTATATTATTTCTAATGTCTTCAGTAATTTTTAAGATCGCCGTCGTACATCTTTTATTTTTCTGAAAACCAAATTGTTTCCCAAATTGTTTCTGATTCAACAGATTATTGGAGACCATATACAAATTAATTTGGTTAGCAATCAACTGTTCGCAGACTTTGGACAAGAAAGGTAGTAGGGATATCGGCCTATAGTCATTATTTGCCTTTAAAATAGGTACAATTTTGGCAGATTTCCACATTTTTAGAAAGAAGTAGTTAATACCGTATTCATAATATGTGTGACGTGGGCAAGTATTGGTAAAATTTTGTATTGAATTTTGGATGTGTCTCATCAAGACCGACCGCATTTGATTTTATTTTTAGAACACATTCGAGGACATCACACTGACTCACATGCACAAAATTAAAGCTACTATTACAGTTAGAGGGTGTTTCACAGTCTTCATAGTAATTATAGTCAACTTCAGGTACTTCAGATTGCACAAATTTAGCATTAAGGTAGTTTACATCTACTTCCTCACCAGGATCTTTCGTCTTTTTGTGAGCAAAATTTTTATTTGCACAAATTTGTTTGCCCACGCTGGGCACTTTTTTTTTAAAGTTACATTGTTATTTTAAATTAAAATGAAACTTAAATATTGTTTGCACAAATTAATTTGCAAGTTTGTTAGGGAAAATTTTTTTAGCTGATCAGTTTTAACATTAAAATTAAGCAAATGACTTTGATACATATTTTTGAACTTTTTAAGTTATCAATCCATCAATAGTACGCTGGCTCTAGGTCTCGTTATGTTTAAGTTATTTTAAAACTAATTATTTGTTGACAAATTTTTTATTTGCCCAAGCTAGGCAAATAAATTATTTTGTAATTAATTTTAAAATCAAACTGGAAGAAAGTTTATTGAAAACTTTGTGCAAATTATTTGCCTTTTATTTGTAGAAATTTCTTCTTACTGGGTAATAAAAGCTCAGTTTTCTTTGAGCAGAGCATTTCAAGTTCGTTCTCTGTGTTTTTTTTTTGGTTCTTTTTTTTCCATTTTGAACCTGACGCCATTTAATTTATGGTCCAAATTTAATTGCAAATTTGTCCTTTCAAATTCATTCGAAATTGGCACAAATGGGCGTTAGCCATATCTCCATAGTGGTGTGTACATATGTATGTATTCGTTTGTTTTTGGAGGCTATATATTTCACATAATGACCACAAAACTGTCATTAGACACGGCGCATAAAGCAAATAGCAAACAGAGCGAAGCGGCGCGACGCGGCATTGAATCATCTTCTCGTTCTTTTTTCTTTTTTTTTCATTTTGTTGGGAAGAGCGAACCCTTCGTTTGCCATCGATTTAATTGATTTTACAACTTGAAAATTCAAATCATGAAAAGTGTTAAGAAAGCGAGCAAAGAACCGGAATACCGGACTCTGGGACTGGGATTGGGAGTCGGACTCCTAAACAGGTTCTGTCAGCGAACTGTGAAGAATTTTTAACCTGCGTGCCACAGGCAGAGTCCCTCCACACACACACACACACACACAGAGACAGAGAAACCTGTTTCTCCATAATAAAAACTAATTTATTTACTAGTTGTAGGTACAAACAAAAACAGAAAAGAACAATACAACAACAAACGCACCATGGCGACAAAAAAGGTTCGAACTGCGTGTGTGGCTAATCAGAATCAAATTGATTTAAATTTGAATGGTTCGATGAGTAAAGTGCGACTGCCTGAGTGTCCGAGTAAGTGTGTGTGTGTGTGTGTGTGTGTTAAGAGGAAAGCGGAAAAGTGAGAAAACGATAAGCAGCGGCCAGACTACATTTTGTTCTTTTCATTTTTCCAGGTTTATCTGCCGCTGCGGCTGCTGCTGCTGCTGCGGCTGCGGCCTTTTGTCATGTGACTTTTCAGGTGAATTATGGTGCCAGAGATGCATTTTGGTTGTGCAAGCAAATATAGATATGTATTGATATATGGCATACAAAATGCCTGACGCATATTTGCAGAGAGAGAGCAAGAAATGGTACCATTTCTTTCTTTAACCAAATCCATTTAACAACTACTTTTTTTTAACTAGCTAAACTCTTAAGCCTAACATGTATATGATAATTGAAACCAAATGTTGATATAGGGCATTGAAAAAAGAAGGTTTTAACTAGAAAAGCCATTTACAGGGTTTGTCCGGAAAGTCCGGGGGGGCCACAGCTGGGCTGTTGGGATGCCGGCCTTGGTCCGGTAGCTGTTCACAAGAAGTCACTTTTTTGGGACCATCTTCGCTTACACCTTGCGCATGTTCAAATGCTCCGTCGCAATGTCAAGAACCACAGATTTTGGTAAATTTAACATCTGGGCAATTAAACGAATACTTAGTCGACGGTCTGAGTTCAAAACTTTAAGCACACGTCACATTGTGGGTGTTGGTCGAAGTAAGTCTCCATGCACTTGGGTCACCTTTTCCCGGCCCTTCAAAAAAGACTTGGAGCCAGCGAAACACACTTTTGCCAAAGCAACATGGTAAGCCTGCTGATCATATCAAACAACAATTTAACTACTTTGCCGGCTGCACCACTCACAGTCGAATTGCCAAAAACGAAACCAACCACAAAGCAGCTAATTCTTAAAAAACTAGTAGTTTTACCACTAAAAGTATTTGCCAAAATGTAATAGGCAAATTTTGAGATTCAAGGAACAACATAATCAATGGCTTTCTAGAAAAATGACTATACATGTCGAAGACTATTCTTTATTAGGGAACGTCGGAGGACGTCCACGCCTGACCTATACAGAAGGCGGCATGAGCTTAAAAAGGAAAATGGCTACTGAGCTTTCCATTGAGCAAAGTCATAATACTTCTTTGCTCGTGCATGCGGCTGCCATATCTGCCAAAAAATTAAAAGACAAAAGGACCGAAAGTGTATTAAAGGAAAACATTCTTAACTTTGACGAAAATCTAACTGCTTCAAAGGATTTCATTCCAATCTCTCCTGATGAAGCTTTAGCTTTTTTACTTGAGAATTCGCTAAGCAAAAAGCAGTACAATAGCATGCGAATTTTAAACAAAAAGCATGGTTGCGATATATATCCTAGCTACGACAGAGTTTATGAAGCAAAGTTAAGATGCAGACCCAAAGGCATCCAAGTGAATGAATCCTTGGCTCAAGTTTCCTTACAGAATATGTTGAACCATACCGCCAAGAGAATTATAACTTTGCAGAAGGAGGTTTTTAATCAAATTCATAGAATAAACAAGGTGAAGTTAATCGTAAGCTATGGATTCGATGGATCGACTGGACACAGTTTATATAAGCAGCGATTCCAAACAGAAGAGCCAGAGACATTTGACCAATCATTGTTTGTTACAACTCTCATTCCCATTAAACTGGTAGATTCCTGTGAAAGAGTTTTATAGATGAATTATTCCGCTCAGTCTGTGCGATTTTGTAGACCGTTGAAAATGGAATTTACGAAGGAAATCAAAGAGCACATTTTAAAAGAAAGCAACAGTTTACATGAAGAAATTCGAAATTTGATGCCCTACGTAATCGACGTTAATAATCAGTGTTTCATTCGATCTCATCATGACCCTTATTGACGGGAGGGTTTTAAATGTTCTAACGGGAACGAACTCATGCCAATTATGCCCAATTTGTGGAGCAACTCCCAAGCAGGTTTTAGCGACAAGCGAAAAAATTCAAAAATATTTGAACCCAAGCCTCATACGCTACTTTATGGAGTAAGCCCATTACATTCTTGGATACGATTCTTCGAGTTTGTTTTACACATTTCGTACCGAATCGGCGTTAATAAATGGCAAATAAGAAGCAATACTGACAAAGAGGTTGTTGCACGTCGCAAAAAAAAAAATTCAAGAAAAATTGTGGAGAGAAATGGGTCTTCATGTTGATCGACCAAAACAAAACGGCTGCGGAAACTCTAACGATGGCAATACTGCGAGGCGGGCATTCTCAAACATCAAATTATTTGCCTCTATATTGGAATTCGATGTTAATATCCTTCAAAACTTTCATTTAATTTTAATCGCCGTATCATGCGAGTATCAGATAGCTCCACTTTAATTTCAGAAGTTCTGCAGTGAAACTGTAGCTTTATACATGGCTTAATATCAGTGGTATCCTATGTCGCCAACTGTTCATAAGATTTTGATACATGGGTCGCAAATAATTTCGGCTTCAGCAGTGCCCGTCGGATCCTTAGGAGAAAACGCATCCGAGGCACGAAACAAGTATTACAAACGTGATAGGCTGCTGCATGCCCGAAAAAATAGCCGCATTAATAATATGACGGATGTGTTTCATCGAGCAATGGATTCTTCGGATCCTCTACTTTCAAGTCTGGTTCTAAAATCAAGATCCAACCAAAACGAAAATTGCCGAAGAAGTTTTGGCGCTTTTAGAAAAACCCAAAGTCGTTGCCGATGATGAAAAGATAAGTCCTGCCGAAGACGTCGCCTCCGAATCTGATTCGGACTGTGAAAATATCAATCCGTATTCGTTTGAGTTAGAAGTGGGAGAACTTTAATTTAAGCATTTAAAAAAATTAATAAACAATTTTTTTTTTTAATATAAAATAAAATTAATACTTAATGGGTTGTATTGGTGGGCGTGGTCGGATCAGTCCAAAATGTTGATAGTTTCTTTTTTATGCCACTACTATTAAATGTTCCAAGTTACAGACCTCTAACTGGATTGGTCTAGTTTATGCAAAAATTTTGGCGATTCCGGCCACTGTGCACTCACAGAAACACCTAGAGCGAAAATGTTTGTCTTGACTCGGTGCTCGGAGACAATTAACCAGCCGCTAGGAACGCCCTCTACCGTATCCAGTCGGTGCGCGCACGCTTCGAAGTACAGTCGCGGCGGAAGAAAATCAGTTCTATTACTTTCCGTACAAACCCTGTATTTTCATATATTTTAGCTCAAAGATAAATATATTGGGTTCCATTTACATTTGAAACCTACTTTGAAGCTATTCTGAACCTATTCTTTGAAAAGTTTCAATACTGCCTCAAATATCAAGCTCATCATAATGATTTGTAAGTAAGTTTAAAATAATCTCAAACCTTTTATAAAAGTAGAAATCGTGTATTCTTTGACCCGTCGGGAATAGTTTAAAAGATAGTATATATAAAGTTGATGGTTAGCGAGCTCTAAAAACAAGAAATCTAGACTTTTCAAAAAATATAAGAAAACAGGTTCGTCAATAGACTTTGCGCTTTACTCTTCAGCTCGTTCTGAATTTCTTGCCATCAACACCCAATGCTATGCTGATTACCTCTCACAATGCAGGATCAATTTTCGTAATGATCCAAAACAATTCTACACATTCGTTAACTCTAAACGCAAGTCGAATGCATTTCCTCCGTCCCTTCACTATCAGAATAAGACTGAATCTTCCGATCTTAATATTGGTAATCTGTTTGCCTCCCTTCTTTCAAACGACTTACTCAGCACAATCCTACAATTGTTCTTCTTCTCCATATCCTTACTCTCTACCTCAAGCGAATAATATTTTTCTTTCCTATTTTAGTGAATGTGACGTTTTGCAAAGTTTGTCCACGATTGATATCTCTTTCTCTGCTGGTCCTGACAATGTGCCAAGTTGTATTATGAAGTACTGTGCTAGAGCTTTGTGCTCACCCATTACCTATCTATTTAACCTTTCTTTGAAACAGTCTTGTCTCCCACAGATTTGGAATGAATCATATATTATTCCACTTCATAAAAAAGGGTCTCGTATGAATGTCGAGAATTATCGTGGCATTGCAAAGCTTTCTGCTATCCCAAAACTGCTTGAGCAGTTGATCACCTTCCAACTGCAGCACCTATGTACGCAACCTCATATCTCCTTCTCAGCATGGTTTTGTTAAACGTCGATCGACGATGACAAATCTTCTTGAGTTCTCATCACTGATAAATCGCAGTTTTCAGTGCCGGTCACAAACTGATGTTGTCTTTACTGATTTTAGCAAGGCCTTTGATTCAGTTAATCATGCTCTTCTTCTACACAAATTGTCACTTTTGGGTTTTCCACCAAACTTATTGAACTGGATCTCGTCTTATTTATCAAATCGTACACAACGGGTATTATTTAACAATGTATTTTCAACAGTTGTCAACGTGACGTCAGGTGTCCCACAGGGTAGTCACCTAGGCCCGTTGCTTTTTGTCCTTTTTGTAAATGACCTCCCACAAGTCATATCGTATTCAACTGTATTTATGTATGCAGATGACGTTAAAATCTGTCTACCATACGCCGATTGGTTCTTGCACACGCGCCTTCAACTAGACCTTAATGAATTGGAGAAGTGGTGTTCAAATAATCTTCTTTTCTTGAACCATTCTAAATGCCAAATGATGACTTTTTCCCGCAGCTCACCTCACGTTGTCTCCTATTCTATAGGAAATCATATCCTGGACCGTATTTCACATGTAATCGATCTTGGTATACTATTTGACCAGAAATTGTGTTTCAACAGCCATATCGCAGCTACAGTAAATAAAGCCAAAGGTGTTCTGGCATTTATTAAGCGTTGGTCCAAAGAGTTTGATGACCCTTACACAACTAAATCATTGTACATATCCTTAGTACGCCCTATTTTTGGAATACTGCTCTAGTGTATGGGGCCCACAGTACAAAGAGCAGCAATCGCTAATCGAATCTGTCCAGAAACAATTTCTAATTTTCGCTCTTCGCAATCTGCATTGGGACCCCAATAGGCATTTACCGCCGTACCGATCAAGGTTAAAATTAATCGATCTTCAATCTATGCATCACCGCAGAATATGCAATGGTGTCCTATTTGTCCACAAACTTCTTCTCGGATTGGTAGATTCTCAATCGCTTCTTACTTCTATAGACTTTACAGTACCCTCAAGGTTCACCCGTACATTCCGGCCACTACGTTTGACACTCTGCAGGTCCAACTATGCCCTTCATGAACCTTTTCGTGTCTTATGCTTTAATTATAATTCCCTTTCATTTATTTTTTCGTTTGAAAAATCATTTAATGTTATTTTAAGTGAAATTTATGAACACCTTGAAGTATCTAACCTCTAAACCTATTACTCTAAACAACTTTGTATTACCATTATCAATTGTTTTAAGTTAGCAGATCATTGTTAACCAAATAAATAAATATAGAATGTTTAGGCTCGAGGTCATTAGGGATGTTTACACGGTTTTCTATTTATAATCTTTAAACTCACTTTTTAACCTATTCCACTACTTAAAGTTTCAGTACTGCCTCAAATATAGAGCTTTAAGATAATAGCCCATTTAAAAGTACTTTTAAAATGATCTCAAACCATTTTTCGGTTTTTTATTTACATTCCATTTTCACGGTTTTCTATTTACAATGTCTTTATACCGCTTATTTCTATCTATTAGTCTGTCTCTTTGACTACAAGACTACAAATTGAAACTCCCTAAAGAATTTGGTCTCAATTTTTATGCATTACCTATTAAAATGTTTATTAATCTCTTACTTTCCTACCTTTTTGTTTAATATTTGTTTGTTTGTTTTTTTCTCTAAAAACCACTTTAAAAACTTATTACAAAAAAAAAACTATTTTTTTTTGTTTGGTTTGCCTATAGCATTAACCTCTTTTCCACCTACCTTTGCACTAACTTGGGCACTTCAAATTCCAATTGCCCGAAAACGCGATGACTGCTAAATGTGCCGTCAAACGTTTAACGCATGCGCAACAAATTGAAAAAAAAGGGCTACGAGAAGCGTTGGCTAATTAACTAAATGGTTTTTAAATGCTTTGAGTGGGTGTTTCTGAAAATATGATTTGATTTTTGTGTCTCAACACTTTCACTTTTGGCACGGAGTCTTTTCCTGCAGCAACAACAACAATAACAACAAAGTTGTCTTCGTTGAAACCGGAAATTTTTGTCATTAGCTGGAAATTTTATTTTCGCTTCGTTTCGTTTTGGGGAATATTTCTTTTCCTGCCCGGTGTCTATGTGTGTGTGTGTGACCTTTTTCCTAGGAGGGTTAGGGAAGAGAGAAAATAGAGAGAGTAGAATAACTTTGTGATAAATTTGCCAGGTGAAGCAAAGAGCTTGTCAAATACATTGAATACAATCAAGAGTTAGTGTATGCTACTTTTCGTGAAAATTCTGGGGTAAGTGATTTAATGAACCTAAGCAACAGCTGAATTAAAGTTCGATTCATTCGCTGCTAAAATACTTAAAACCAAGGTATACTAAACAAGGTAGGCTCACTCGCTCTCTCACAACTCCTTATATTTGTGTCAAAGAGAGCGAGAGTGAGAGAGTAATATATTTCAATACAAAGCCTTCTAAGCTACTAAGTAAAACACAAAAAATTCGTACGCGGAGATGCTTTGCTTACCACAAGTGCTTACTCATGGAGCAATGAATATTAGAGAGAAAGGTTGCTCAGTCGACACCGCTTCTGTCAGAAAATTGTCAGCTGTTCGCTCTCTCTGGATACATTTGGGTTATGGTCGTCTCCCTCTAACCACAGTGATTTCCTACTGGCACTTTAAAGTATCTTTTTGGGCACTATCGTTTAGCACCAGCAAAATTGAGAGGCAGCGCAAACGTTCTCTCTAATTCTAATTGCTTCATGGCTTACTGACTGAAATTTAAGAAGTAGTCAATGAGAGCGAGAGAGTGAGTAGGCCTACCTTGTTTAGTATACCTTGCTTAAAACTACAGACAACTACAGAAAAAAAGGACAGCAAGGTGCTAGAATTTATACCGTTTTGTACGTCGAATTTCAAGTAGGTTTTGTTCTTGGATGTCGAAACAAATCAGCTGTTGACCTACTTCAGAGACTGAAAAGCTGTTTGCTCTCTTGGCACAAGCCTCGGCATGAGATCAGCTCTTGTTGGCTTGAATAGCGAAATGTGTTCGGGCCAGAAGTGACAATAGTTAAACTAAATTCGATGTTCGAAATCATAGAGAAACGTGAGAAACATGAAACAGCTATACAGTTTAGACATACAAAAGTCATATTCTTGCTTAAAGTACTCTGAAATAATCATTTGCCATTGGGGTTCCCAAGCGGTTATGGCAATGCTGTCATGAGAATCGGGAGGTTGAATTGAATGGCGGTTCATGAGACGCTTAAACAGCTTGCATTAGAAGTTCTGTATTATTGTCTGTATAGTTTGTGTTAGGCTAAAGTCATATTTTTGCTTAGTTTTGAAACTAGCTATACAGCTTGCCATTGGTTAAATTCTGTAGCGGTTATTGTGCTGTATAGTGTAGACGATAACGTTGAATCGGAGTCAAAAGCTCATACAGCTATTGCTGTTTAAATTCTGTATTTTGTCTGTATCTATTAGGCAATATTTATCTATAGAACTTTTAGCAGTTTTCAGTTCAGTTGCCTTTGGAATTCCCAAGCGATTATAGCAATGAGATCGGGAGGTTCATGAAACAGCTGTACAGAGTCGACTTTGTGTGTCATTTCAAATTCATTGTATAGAGTATTCCATTTGGTCATCTGACTGATTTTGCCATTTTGTTGGCTTTGCTTTTCCGCCAACATTTTTTATCGAGCTAGGACACCCCCCCGGCATTCCTTCCCTTGGCTCTGGTCTTTATCATTTTTCTTCGTCTGCCTCCAGTTGAATTTTTTTTTTTTTTTTTTTTTGCTAGCTTAGTTTTGGGTTCGACTGGGACGCCAACTTCCTGTACTGCAAGCGACACACATTCAACACATTCAGCATTCACATTCTGTGACGACAAATGATAAATGAATTTGTGATAAATGAAGCATGTGGCCAAAAGTTGAAAATACTTTTTACACACACACGTATTTAAGTGGGTGCTGGGGGGTGGATGGTGGCCAAAATAGTACCTATCTAGGTATTTGGGAATTATGAATGACAATGGACAAAAGAGACTCATTTAACATTAACTTGTCCTGGGCCAATTCTGTCGTTTCGTTTCGTTCCGTTTGTTTTGTTATGCAAACTTTTTCTTTTGTCTGTTTGGATCAGTTTTCTTGCTTTCTTTCTTTCGTTTTGTGATTGGCATGATTTGGTCTTCGATTTTGTTGTTTTGTGTTGTGTGTTTTCCTTGTTGTGTCCCTCAACGGGAAACAACAGCGACAACAACAATAACAACAACAAGAGCAATGGCAAAAAAATCAGCATTTGGCGAGAAAGTAGCCAAACAAGTGAGTCAGAAGATGCCGAGTTTAAGTTTGAGGGGGGGAATGGTGAGTGAGTCAGGGCGAAAAGTGGAGCAATTGTGTTTTGGTTGGGGTTTATTTTGGAAGTAGTTTACGAGCAACAACAACTAACAGCTGTTTGCGGGTAAATTGATCGAAATCTAATTAGAAGTAAGTGACCAAATGGGTAAGGTGAGTAATAAAGCCACAAGGAAATCAAGCGACGAATACACTTGAAGCCTTTACAGTAGTCTGCTAGCTAGTAAGAGCATGGTTAAGCGTACCGTTAAGGTATTTAAAGACAGAAACGATGGTCACACTGAGACAAGACGAAACGAAACAGAGAACATATTCGTATTAATATGGGGTAAATAGTAACCGTGTGTATATAAAAACCTGTGTAAATAATAAGCCAACATTCTTAGGGTCATAACTTGAGTATTCAGAGGGCTTGTAAAAGGTTTTCGAGCAGTGAAAACATTAGAAGGGTCGCTCGACGGTATGAGTAAGTAGGTGAGCAGAGCTCCCCAGCATGGGCCCCTGCACTTCGCTCTCTCTCTCTCTCTCTCTTGGTGAACCCTGCTTCATTTGGCAATCAATTTGTCAAAAGAAACGAAAGAAATGTTGTATTCTGAGTCTGAAGGAATTCAAATACCACTTAGATTAATTATAATTAACTAATCAAACCTGTCATAGTGATGTATACAAATAAATTATGTTAATGGAAAACAAAATCATCAATCAGTGTTAATGGAGTAAATATTTACCACATTTGAAAATATTTTGAATTGAAAAGAAATTGAATCTTACATACCTAGGCTTGAAATTTAATCATGCTTTTCCTTCCCCCCCACTCATCTATCCATATTCTTACACAACTTCCACCCACTTCCCGCCTACCTTCCACCCACATCCCTCCCACTTCCCACCCACATCCCTCTTACTTCCCACCCACTTCACGCCCACTGCACTCCCACCTCCCACCCACATCCCACCCACATTCCACCTATCCCGGAAGATTGGTATGCAGTTGTTGTTGAATTTTCATATAGATCTTTGAAAATGAGTTAACTTAATCGGATGAAAAACAAAAAGTTTCATACAAAAGTTTTCTGCGAATTTTCCACATTTCCCGACAGATTTTTCCAAAATCCGTTCTTATTACTCACTTTTAGCAAAAGATAAAACTACTATGAAAATTTCATCTTCCTATCTTTTATGGTTTAGGCTGTGCGACGGTCACCAGTCAGTCAGTCAGTCAGTCAGTCAATTAGTCAGGTTGAACTCTTTTATATATATAGATACACTCCTGCCCAAAATTATACTACACCCCGAAAATTTTATGAAATGTGAAAGCATAATACAACATAATCAAGTATGCATAATGAAAGATTAATGAATTCTGCTTAAAATCTGATACTCATATCTCTGATTGCATCTCGCGTTTTCAAGTAGCGGTTAAAAAAGCAAAAAAGTTAGATTTTTGTCATGTCTGCAAGTGTATCAAAATAATACGACACTTGTCAATTTGTTGGATTTGGTTAATTAGTTATTCTTATAATGGTACATAAGCAATAGTTAATAATTAATAGAGCCACCTATAGCCTTTGCCACCTCGAAAGTCTCTTAGGCACTGAACTCACAAAATTTGTAAGTAAATTTTGGTCCAAAAGAGACCATTGAGCCAAAATTCGCTTTTGAGGCTTTCGACTTTCTCAAATTTGTTGTTATCGGCGTAAACTCGACTGGCTAAGATACCCCAAATGTTCTGAATTGGGTTTAGGTCAGGGAGCACGCTGGCCAATTCAAAATATTTATATGGTGATCATTTAAGAAACGCTGGCTCTCTCTGCTCTTGTAAAAAGATGCATTATCTTGCATAAAAACAAGATCTCTTTACATATTTTCTTCCAAAATGGCAGAAGACGATCCTCCAATACCTTTTTTGCATTCTCCACTGTTCATCCTGGAGCTTGTGAAGCACAGACCAAGCGTTCTAGACGCATGATAGGCTCCCCAAACCATTGCAGATCCGCCTACGAAATTGCGTTTGGAAAAACATAAGTGGATCCTTACGCAAATCTCTCCAATAGTGCCGAATCCCTTCTGGGCCATCAAGATTAAATTTTTTTTCATCAGAAAAATTTATCTCAATGAAAAATATTGAACAAAGCTGTATGAACAAAATAAAGTTAAAATTTCATAACGAGGACCAGTTTCTCTCCAAGTTTTTTTTTCCACAAATTGAAGTCGTGCTGTTTTGTGGTGTGGCTTTAAGAACGGAACCTTTTTTAAGACTCCTCTGACAATGCATTCCGATGATTGCAGCGTCCGCCAAACAATCATCCGTGACACAGGCTTACTGCAACATGCGGCAAGTGTGGGACACGAAGCAAACGAATTGCAAGCTTTGGTATTATGCAACTTTTTTCGCGGTCAGACAACTGAGCTTTCTCTTCCAGAGCTATGCTTCACATCATATTCATCCGGATTGTTTAAAATTTGGTGATAACACAACGTGTTCGACCGTGCAAATTTTCCCGCGATATTTGATAACAATTGCAGATAAAAATCAACTTTTGTGCTTTTTTACCGCTACTTGAAAACGGGAGATGCAATCAGAGATAAGAACATCTCGTAAGAATTCATTAAGTTTTTTCATCTCTGCATACTTAATTTCGATGTATTATGCTTTACCATTCTCCTACGAGGGTCGAAACTAAAATTTTCGAAGTGTCGTATAATTTTGGCAGGAGTGTAGCACAGGTACACTGCACACTGGGACAGAATGAAAAACTAAAAAACTGACTGAAATTGAGGTTGTAGTCGAGAAGCATTAAGAGCCTTACGGTCGAACATGTACAGTTTCGCAGGTTCCAAGGACGTTGTTCCGCTAGGCATATAGCTGCCATAGGAACGATCGGTAGAAAAAGTGGTTTTTGGTTTCAGTTTCAACACAATTTTGGAAAGTTTGATCAAAATTGGATAAATATTATATATCGTATAGCTGCCATACAACAAACTGGCAAGAAAATGGTTGTAGCGGTCCCAGCTTATCCTGCTCGAGTCACAGATCCAGCTCAAACATCACTAAAAACTATTGATACTCTCGCCCTTTTTTTGTATCTTACATCTCTAACTCACCTACACACTGATCTACCTCTCCGTCATTGTGTGACACTCATTCTTACCGGCAGCACGACGTCTCCAATAATTCATACTTCAACTGAATCTGTGTCCTTAACGAAATAGTTAACGTGGCGTAGCCCACATGGTCAAAGTAGTGGCCCCATCTAAGGCTGAGTTTGCTGATTTAAACTAAATTTTTTACCCAAAATAGTTAATTATGCAATTAAAGTCAACTTCGATTCGGTAAAATTAGGCAGCATTAGGCCCTCTTTACTCTTAACCCCATTGTTTTCAATTCCTGAAATTCGAGTGCAAAGAGCTTGTGGTAAGTTTGGCGGGATTTTGTTTTTTGCTTTTAGCTTTTCGACACTAGTTTTCTGCTTCTTCGCTTAATTAGCCTGTGAACGGCAGGGAATAACTTTCCTTTCATTGGTATTTGATTACGTCAAGAACAATGAGGCCTTTTCTGTGGTAGGCCTGAATTTACACATTTTTTGGTGGCCCTTTGTTTTCCATGTGGATTTCTACTTCTATTTTTTTTTTGTTGGCCCTGAAGGCTTTGGCTTTGTCGGTGGTTGCGCTTGACATTTGATGTTTTGCTTTGAAGCGCGGTTTTTGCCTCAAATTTCCAAGCAAAGATGTCGAGTTGAGCCACTTAAACTGCCATTTGATATGGACTCGGTATGGACTCTGTTTCAGGTAGGCATGTGGGAGGCAAGAATAACAACAAATTGTTAATGAAGCATTAAGCGTGTCGGTAGAGAGAGAGAGCGGGCAGGAAGGGGGCAGAGTTACACTGTCTGCCGTTTGAGCGGAAATTGCGCTAAGTGCCCAGGCACGCAAAATAAACATTGCCCTGATCCAAGTCCCCATGTCCAAGTCCATGTTTCAGTTTCAGTTTCAGTTTCTGGCTGCGCACTTTAATAATCCTCCTCTCCTGTTTCAGAGTCTTTTTTCCTTTTTTTTGTGGGTGCAACACTCTTTCAAGTACTTCTTCTTCCCGTTTTTTTTTTTGCCATTTTTGGTAGGGGAAAAGCTTTGTAGGGGGCAATAACCCCTCTTTTGGTTGTTTGTGACGAAGTTCCCTTTTAGAGGTGAGAAATGGAGAATGTACGAGTATGTTGTACATTAAATTGATAACTATACCCGACCAGGAGCAGCTCCTGCTGCTTCTTCCAGCCAGAAAGGGGCCAACAACCGCTAGTTTCCCCCTCAGTTTTTGTTTTGTTTTTCACATTTCTCCCCCAAAGTCAAGTCATGAGTGAGCCACCAGAAACTGAACACACACTGAGGGTGACTGGGAACTGGGATTGGGATTGGGGCTCAAGTCATTAGGCGGCTCCCCTTCAGCTTTTGTTTGACAATTTTTTTCCATTTCCTTGTCTTAACTTGGCCAAAAACAACAAAAAAAAAAAAACTAGTTTGCATGTGGCAGCTCTTAATCCTAAAGCTGGGGAGTGTACGGGTCATTCATTTTAATATGCCACGCATGGCCCAGGAACAGGAACAGCCACTGCAATTGGCCCTAGCAGCTACACCCCCTAACTCTCTCTTTCTCTCTACCTCTCTCTGATTATTTGCATAAATTAATTACAAAAACGTTTCGCCCTCAACATGCGTAGCCAGTGGGAGGGGGGGATCGAGGGGGGAAAAGGCTGCCCCACGCATGAGGGTTGCCAAGGTAAACTTTTTTAATTATGAAAATTAAGTGCAGTGACGACGGCTGCAGAAAACTGAAAGAAAAGCAAGCGAAAATGAGGCAGAAGGCGGGAGGCGGGGCGGAAGGAAGGGGCGAACGTGTTTATATGTGGAAATATACTTGTAATTGTGGGGGTGACAATTGGTAAACAGATGCTGCCGTTAAGCGATCTAACCAAATAACTTTGAATAAGGGAAATTAAGCAAAGATTTCAAGCATAGAAATCATTTAAAGTGAACCACTTGGAACCTGGGCATTGTAAACCTTGTTTTTGTTTGGTTGAGATTTAAATTAGAAGCCTGAACCGACCTACAAGTTCTAGAACTCAACTCAACGAGAGGTACCACGAAAGTCCTCAACAAGAGGCTACGCAAAAGTCCTCAGCAAGACGCTACACAAAAGTCCTCAACGAGAGGCTACACAAAAGTCCTCAACAATAGGCTACACAAAAGTCCTCAACAAGAGGCTACAAGTCACTCAACAGAGGCACAAAAAGTCCTCAACAAGAGGCTACAAAAAGTCCTCAACAAGAGGCTACACAAAAGTCCTCAACAAGAGGCTACACAAAAGTCCTCAACAAGAGGCTACACAAAAGTCCTCAACAAGAGCCTCCACGAAAGTCCTCAACAAGAGGCTACATAAAAGTCCTCAACAAGAGGCTACACGAAAGTCCTAAACAAGAGGCTATACGAAAGACCTCAACAGTCCTCAACAAGAGACTTCACACAAGTCCTCAACAAGAGGCCACACAAAAGTCCTCAACAAGAGGCTACACAAAAGTCCTCAACAAGAGGCTACACAAAAGTCTTCAACAAGAGGCTACACAAAAGTCCTCAACAAGAGGCTACACAAAAGTCCTCAACACAAAGCAACCAAAAATCATCAAAGTGCAAACATTTTGTATATAAACTCACACTATGAAAAAGTGAAAAAAATGACATCTCACCTCTGACTATTCACAAAGTGCTCTTTGCTCAATCAATGAGAGATTTTTCTAGCTTGCTTTGCTCATGTGTTTCCTTGAGACACTTTGCTGGGCAGAATTTTTCGAAAGTGTCTTCTAAGCATGTGTGTGTGCCTCAATTAAATATATGTGTGTCCCTGCAAACATTTTGTCGGGTTTCTTATCTCCCTCGTCAAAAAGTGAGTTTGGCGATAGTTTGAGATGAGAGTCTGATGATAGTTTGGCGATTTACAAAAACAAAACACACAAGGTTTCGCATTTTTAACATAAAAGGGATAAATTGGCGATATGTGGCATCAATTTCTATTGCCCTATATATATGGACAGAGTGATAAATAAGAACTTGAGAATTACAAGCATGCATTTAGGGGTGAATGCTTTCAAATAGATTCAATACAAGTAACCCTCTAGTTGCCTCGTCTTAGACGCACAGCGTGGCGCAGTCGTCTAAAACGTCAGTCCCATCGTGATTTCAGTCCAAGGGAACCGAGTTCGAATCGCCTCAGAGTAAGTAAAAGTTTTTCATGTAATTAAGTATAAGTTTGTTTAATTCGTTGTTTATCGGAACAGGCAAGCAGAGAGCAGCCAGCAGCAGGTTGTGTAGCAGCGCGCACAAATATTTATTTTTTTTGTGTGAATCGCTTTCTTATCCCTGAGAAGAGACTTTTTCGTATCTCCCAGAAGAAACGCTTTCTCTCCTTCAAGAAGTGTCGCAGAGTGACACATTTCTTCCCGAAGGGAGATGAGAATGCGATAAATATGCGATATCGCCAGAGTGAAGCGACACCTACTGGAAGAATCGCATTCTTATCTTCTGCGATAAAAAATGTTTGCTGGGTGTGTATGCATGTATGTGTGCTTTTGTAGAAGGCAAAACAATACATCGACGCAGTTGATTGTTGTTAATTAGCCTATAATGGCATCAAGAATTATAAATTTTCCTGAGCCTTAAACTTTTCCAAAATAAAAAGATGTAAAAAAAAAAGAGAAAAAAAAACAAAAAAAAAACAACAAAACGTATGTATCCTTTTTAAAAAGGCAAGTAAGCGTGGAACGTATAGTTCCGGAAACGTATATTTTTTTAATAAAGTGCATATTTTTTTAATTTTACAATACCTTAAATTCATCGCTTTGCAGCGAATGTGGTATAATATTATCTGGCCCCCATGTTAAAAATTTTGAGGCGGTATTGACGGCTAAACATCGGGAAGTGTTCGAATCATTTAATGAGGTCAAAGAGTACACCGGTATGCAAAAAATGCAAGGAAAATGAAAATTGCCATCGAGGCAAATAAACAAACAATAATTGCGTCTAACGTGAAAATTGTATCCACTGTCGGCAGGCCATTTTTACTATAAGCCTGCAAAGGGTTTCGCGAAATAGTCAACAAAATAGCCTCGAGAAATATGGATCATGTCCAAGTGAAAGGGCTGTCCATAAAAGACGATATAAAGGTTATGGTTAAACGCAAGCTCATATCGCTTAAAATTGTTTTGGCGACCAGACTGGAGAAATCAGTCCAAGGAATTAATTTGCAAATAATTAAATATACGTTGTTAAAGACTGAGATTGTCGTGAAAACGCTTGGGATGATCCAGCTACTTAATGCTTAAAAATAAGTATTTAAATTATAATACATCGAATATTGTATATTTTTAAACATATTTTAATCCTAGTAGGCCAAGGTGAGTGTGTAACACAACAACAAAAAGACACTTTGGCTCGGACACTTGGCTCGATTTGCTCAGTTGCTTATGCTCAGCTGCTGACACCCAAACGAAATTGTCCCCATCAAACTGTTATAGTCAGACAGCTCAGTGTGTTTCTCTCATCGATTACTATGAAACAGAAAACACTAGAAAATCAAAATCTAGTGTTCTGTTGAGAGAGTGAGCAACTCTGTTAAATTTTTTCCTGTCATTTCGGTGAGCAGACAGCATAGAAAAATTTGGTTGACCATATTTTGCGAGCTCTGGTTCTAGGTTACTGATATTTTTTGCCCCCACCCCCCCTCCGTCTCCGGTTTGTGCGCGGCGTTGGCCCGCGGGGTCGGGGGCCTTCCCCTTTTCGCTCTTCCCCCCCCCCCCCCGGCCGCTGCCGCTGCGGCCCCCGGGGGCCCCCCCCCCCCCTTCCCTCCCCCGGCTTCCCCGCCGCCCCCGTGTGCTCTCTCGTTTTTGCCCCCCCCCCCCTCCCCCTTCGTTTAGTCGGTGTTTTTTGGGTTTTTTTTAATTTCATATTGGTTATTTCCTGAGAATTCTGAGGTCATTCTTTCCTAGTTGGATTAACCTTTGGAACCTTTTGAGGTTGTGGTTGACTATTAATGCTTATGCTTGTCTCATTACCCTGGTGTTTACCCAGGGGCTGGACTTTCAGTTGAAGGAATTGTGTAAATAAGCTCCGGCTGAGTTCTATGTTATAATTTTACACTTTATTCGTAGTAGTGCAAAGATCATTCTTATCATCGTGAGTTTTCAGTAAAGACTAAACTTTGAACTAGCTTAAACCCACATTCCCGATTCCCTTCTGCTTGTGCAAGGGAGAGACTCTTGTACCCCTCTCCTTTAAAAACCAAACTGTGAGAGCGTGTCCAACGCTATTTACACAAAGTTTTCTTGCCCTCTCCGCTCCAATACTTCTTCTTACACCCCTTGCCGATAAAAACCAAATTTAGAACGAATTTAGCTCGATTTCAAGAGCGAAATTCTTGAAACATTATTCTACTTTCTTAGTGTGGTTGCAAATCTCATAAAAGAAACACAAACACTAAAACTTTTGATGGTGAAAATGCATTTACGCGAAACTCAAACCCTAACGTAGAGGTGTTGCTGTCATTAGTTCACACACAGCACACGGCTATATCGGACTTCAACTCTTTCTTGTGATTGTTGTTATTTGACAAATGATTTTCATAAATATTGTGGTAAGCTGAAGCTTCACACTAACTAGATTGTCTAATACTCTCCTCGACCCAGCCGTTAAAGCACAAAAGCCAATTGTCATTCTACTTTTAATTACTTTTAAGTAATTGTAAAAGTAATTGAATTCTGTTATATCTACTAAATAATTGCTACTGAAACAGCTATACAGACATCATCATTTCTCTCTTATTATTGTTCAACTCATTTCTCAATTGTTTCCCTACCCAATTACCAGCTTGAAAACTTGCCAAGCAATTTGAAATTTATACATCTCTGTTTTGTTTTTTTTTTATTTGTTTCCTTCTTTTCCTTTCGTTTGCTGTTCATTTGAATTTTCATTTCCATTTCCATTCCGAAAACTGAGTCGCACAAGAAATTGTCATGTCTTTTTTTTTTGTAGTTTCTTTCACTTGTGTCTGAAGTTTGTTTGATTTGCGCTTGATTTATGCGCTTTTTAAATGGCAAAGATTAGACATTTGTTTAGCAATTAATTTTGGATGACACTTTTGCCAACGAAAATGAGGCACAGGCCCACGCATGGTCGGCGTCTCCCACTTCATTTCCATCATGGTCTCTGCTTTGCTTCCTTCTTCTTCGTTTTTTTTTTTTTTTTTGTGTGTTTTCATCGTCATCCGACCAAGCGGGCAGGCGCTAATTAATTTTATTTTAAATAGGCGGCAGGGAGAAGGTGAAAGGTGGTGGTGCTGGTGCTGGGTAAGGGCCATCAAGTGTGCCACACCTCATCAATTTTTGGTGAGTTCCAACGTGTTTGTGTCGTTATGATTGAATGCCCGGGCAGGTGGAGGGATGGAGGAAGGGGGGAGTAAATGTCTCCCTCTCATTGTTGACTGCACTTTGCACATGACCCTCCCCGCGGGGCCTTTTGCAGTACGAAATGGAAATATTTCTTGCGCTCCATTGTCAACACTGGACAGCATGGAAAAAGTTTCAGTCCTGACTTGTTTATTTGTGCGTTTTCTTTCTTTTTTTTTCGCATTTTCCCCCGTCGCATTTCGCTGCCTTCGAAACATTTTTAACACTTCTTGTGCAAATTTGATGCAGTTGTTGGTCAAAAAATTTGCATTTCTGTTGTTGTCTCTCTGCCCCGGAGGGATGCAGGCGGTCACAATTAAACTTTACGACTGCAATTTTCAGGGCAAAAGTTTTGTTTCTTCTGTATTTTGTCCACAAATTTAAAGCGTTTGTTGAGCCCCGAAGTTGGCAAAAGCTGAACGAAAGAACCTGGCGCCGACGTAATCAGCAGAAGTCGACAGTTTTACAGTACAACTATAATGCGAGGGGTGGCTTTTGTATCAAAAGAAGAAGTTACACTTAACGTTTAGGCAAAATTTTAAGATGAATGACGGCTTTGAAGGTTTTCGTGGTGCCTCGAAGGCTTTGTTGGGGCCTCGCGTTGAGGGCCTCGTTGAGGGCTTTGTGGTGCTGTTGAGGGTTTTCGGGGGGCCTTGTGGGGCTTCGTGTGCCTTTGGTCTCAAGGTCGTGCGTTGAGGGCTTTAGTTGGTGCTTTCGAGGGCATTGCAGTTAGGGCTTCGTGGAGCCTCGCGTTGAGGTTTTGTTGAACCTCGCATTGAGGGCTTTGTGGTGCCTCGAGTTGAGGGTTTTCGTGGTGCGTCGCTATGAGGGCTTCGTGGTGCCTTCAAGGTTTTCGTGGTGCCTCGCTTTGAGGGCTTTAGTGGTGCTTTCGAGGACTTCGTGGTGCCTCGAGTTGAGGGCTTTTGTTATGCCTCGCAAGAAATAAAACCTAACTTATATGCAAAATTTTAAGATGAATTACGGTCAGAATTGTGCCTCGCCTTAAAGGCTTTTGTGGTGCCTCGCATTGAGGACTTTCGTGGTGCCTCGCATTGAGGACTTTTGTGTTGCCTCTTTGGTGCCTCGCGTTGAGGGCTTTTGTTGCGTCGGGGTCACCAATATGGCAAGTGGGATTGCATGCTATTATGTCCAATGTAAAGAACAGACAGTGTGACCGTACCACAAAGTGTTCCAAGGAATAAAAATACCAAACCTTTGAATGAAAATTAAAACAAATATAAAAGGCAAACCTCGTACTTTTAATTTATAATAAATATTAAATGTAAAGGTTTCTCCCAAGTTGTGAGCTTTAATGTTTTAGTTTTGTTTATGAGAAAACTTTAAGGCCGATTATTAAACCTATTTACTCGTCTCGTATGTTTTGTCTGGTAACTTTTAATGCATCTTTTGTTTTTTGTTTTTGTTCTTAAAAAAGAGTACAAAAATTTTACTGACAAAGTGCAACAATTTTAAACATTTTCCTTTTTTTTTTTGGCTTAATTAGCTTAAAAGCTGCAGCTAAAGTTTGTTTATGTTTTTATTTCCCCCCTCCGACAATAAAAAGGCACAAACAAAAAAAAAAAGTTGTTGTGGGGGTTGCAGTTGCTGTTGTTATTGTTGTTGCCAAAAGTATAACAAAACTTCAATTAAATGAATTATTTTTATAAAATTAATAAATTAATTATGTATGAGAGAGCAAAAGAAACAAAAATTCCATACCGAATGCCAAAAGCTTAGGGAATTTTCCTTACTTTTTTGTTGTTGTTTCGTTTTGGAAATGAAAATGGAAATGACATTAACTTTTGGACTTTTCGTTTGTAGCCGAGCAGCACACATTTTTTGTGTAAATTTAATTTAGTAGAAATATTCAAGCAACTGAATCAAAAAGATGTTGAAAACTGCCAAAAGGGAGAGTCAGGAAAATAAACAAGTAAATGGAAAGAGTGAGGGTGATTAGGGTTAGTTCTAAATTCTGTTTCAAAAAAGACAATGCTGGCATGTTTAAGCTAGCTTTTACTTTGTGGCTACTCATGCTATGTTACACTAACAAGTTACACGGCTTGACAACGCGGGCAAATGACAAGAAATTGCGAATTTGGGCAGAAAAATTACACGTCCAAATGATAAAATTGTTCGAACTTGGGCCAAACAATAATTCTGACAAATAACGCGTCTTAGCCACTAGGCTGCAAACCTTTTCGGAATCGAACCACGCAGAACCAGTTCGGTTAAAGTATTTATGGAGCGAACCCATCTCAATCTATTACCTCGCACCGGACTTCTTTTTCTATAAAAATGTTCGGTTCACAAACATAACTTAAGTTGATTTTAAAAAATAATTTGCTAAAGCTTCTTTATAATTCAACTGGGATTATCCAGCATTGGTTCGGTAGGTGCCTTATCTACTGATGATTCGTTTTGTAAATCACATCCAATCTCGGAATATTTCGACTATTACTAGGTAAACTATGCCATAGTGAAGTAAGATGTCATTACAAACTTTTTATATCTATGTACGAGTACATTGTGAAAGAACCAGGGACTTTGGAAAGATTAGTGCGTTTGGATTAAGTGCAACCTCTTGTACAAAAGTAAGGTCGAGCAGGATTTGCTTAAACTTATAGAATATACCCACCTAGCATTTGGAAGATCATTTTGACAAGAATCAACTTGATGAGTCTTTTTCGAGCCCTTTTGATGATTAAAAAGAGATTCATTTCATATGTGACTTAAGGAAGACTCGAAAATGACTCATGCAAATGCTCAAAATGTTATTCATTTAATAACGAATCGAAAAAGACTCGCAAATGACTCGAAAAGGAGTCGAAACTGATCAGAAAAAGGGATAGAAATGACTCTTTACGAAGAGTCGCGGCTGGGGTACCATTTTCTCCCGGCAAAAGTGTCATTTATGATCAAAAAACGAGCGCATTTATGACTATTTTAATCAGACAGAGGACTCGAAAAAGACTCGAATGTAATCAAAAATGTCATGAAATGTTGGCTAGGTAGATCGCAGAATGCAGAACAAAGGGTCGAACCAAAACTTTAGTTTCGATAAGTTCCGGTTCCAAACGGAGCCTTATACTTAAAGAATCTTCTGAAGAAATTCAGAGGTTTGCCTATTTGCTTAGCCACATGTCGAAATGATACATTTTTGTTATGATTTCGGCCGAAAATCAGTTAGAAGGAGGCGCTTTATTTTGGATGAATGGAGAGGTAACCAAAATTACCTTCTATGGTAAAGGAATGGAATGGAATGAAAAGAGTGAAATTAAAGTAATGGAATAGAATGGATGGAATGGAATGAATAGAATGAATGTAGTGGAAAGAATGCAATAGAAAGAATGGAGGGGAATGAAATGAATGGAATAAATAGAATGGAATGGAATGAAGTGAATGAAATAGAACGAATAGAGGGGAATGAAATGAATTCGATGGAATGGAATGAATGAAATGAAAGGAAGAGAATGAAATGAATAGATTGGTATCAATGCAAGGGAATGAAAAGAATGATATAAAAAAAATAGATTGGAATTACTGTAGTGGAATGAATGTAATGGAATGGAATAAATAGAATGGAATGGAATGGAGTGAATGAAATCGAACGAAGGGAATGAAATGAATGCTGCAAGTGGAAGGGATTGAAATGAGCGGAATGGAATGATTGGCAGGGAATAGAATAAATGGAGGGCAATGAAATGAATGGAATAAAAAGAATGGAATGGAATGAAGTGAATGAAATAGAACGAATAGAGAGGAATCGAATGAATTAAATGGGATGAATGAAAGGGAATGAAATGAATTGAATGAAATGAATGGAAGAGAACGAAATGAATAGATTGGTATCAATAAAGGGAATGAAAAGAATAAAATAAAATGAATAGATTGGAATTACTGTAGTGGAATGAATGTAATGGAATGGAATAAATAGAATGGAGTGAGTGAAATCGAACGAAGGGAAGGAAATGAAATGAATGCTGCAAGTGGAAGGAATTGAAATGAGCGGAATGGAATGATTGGCAGGGAATAGAATGAATGGAGGGGAATGAAATGAATGGAATAAATAGAATGGAATGGAATGAAGTGAATGAAATCGAACGTATAGAAGGGAATGAAATGAATGAAAGGAAGTGAAATGAATACGAGGAAATGAAATGAACGGAATGGAATAAATGAAAGGGAATGAAATGAATGGAATAGAATGAATAGTGTGGAATGACTGTAGTGGAATGAATGGAATGATATAAATAGAATAAAAAGGAACAAATAAATGAGCGGAATGGAATGATTGGCAGGAAATAGAATGAATGGAGGGGAATGAAATGAATGGAATAAATAGAATGGAATGGAAGGGAATGAAATGAATGAAAGGAAGTGAAATGAATGCGAGGAACTGAAATGAAGGGAATGGAATAAATGAAAGGGAATGAAATGAATAGGAATAGAATGAATAGGTGGGAATGACTGTATGGTGGAATGAATGGAATGATATAAATAGAATAAAAAGGAACAAATACATTGGAATGAAAAAAAAAATGGAATGGGATGGAGTGAATAAAATCGAACGAATGGAATGAAATGAAATGAGTGCAATACATGGAAGGGATTGAAATGAATGGAATAGAATGAATATGGTGGAATTAATGGAAAATATAAGGAATGATGGAAAGATGGAATGAAATGATGGAGAATAGTGTGGAATGACTGTAGTGGAATGAATGGAATTATATAAATAGAATAAAAAGGAACAAATAGATTGGAATGAAAAATTGGAATGGAATGGGAGTGAATAAAATCGAACGAATGGAATGAAATGAAATGAATGCAATACATGGAAGGGATTGAAATGAATGGAATAGAATGAATATGGTGGAATTAATGGAATCAATAGAATGGAAGGGTATAATTGAAATGGAATGAAATGAATGGCATAGAATGAATAGTGTCGAATGACTGTAGTGGAATGAATGGAATAATATATATATAGAATAAAAAGGAACAAATAGATTGGAATGAAAAATTGGAATGGAATGGAGTGAATTAAATCGAACGAATGGAATGAAATGAAATGAGTGCAATACATGGAAAGGGATTGAAATGAATGGAATAGAATGAATATGGTGGAATTAATGGAATCAATAGAATGGAAGGGTATAATTGAAATGGAAAGAATGGAATGAAATGAATGAAAGGGATTGGACTGCAATGAATAAAAGGGAATGAAATGAAGGGAACGCAATGAAATGAATGAAATAGAATGAATAGAGGGGAATGAATGGAGTGAAATAAATAGAATTGAGTGAATGAAATCAAACGAATGGAAGGGAATGAATGGAATAGACTGAATGGAATGGAATAGAATAGAATGTATAAGGTGGAATGAATGGAATAGAATGAAAAGAGTGAAATGGGATGAATAGAGTGGAATTAATCGAATCAATAGAATGAAATGGAATAATTAAAATGAAATGAACGGAAGGAATGAAATGAATGCAATGAATAGAGTGGAATGCATGGATCACCAGGTACCAATGCACCCTAAAATGTACTATTTTGTGCCGACTTGAAGCCGGCGGTGTCATTTGTCTCCACTTTGGGGATAAACTTTTACACAAACGGTCATCTTCACCAGCTATTGCAGTTAGCTGTGTAGTAAAAGTCTCTCATCCTAAGGTTTTACTTACACTTTTGCCAGCCTATTCTATGCAGTTGGTAATAGATCTTAAAGTATAGCCCAGAGAGTCAAGAATGACTCAAGTTTATTTTATATTTTCTCTATTTGAAAGTTTACTGCTTTGCCCTAAACTTCTAATGCTTTTCTCCACAAAGCTTTGATATACTCTTGTAACTGCTTAAGCATAAACTAACACTGTGGTCTTCACGTTGGGCGCCAAAATGATGTCAATATCTAGCATGATGGAATACCCAAAGTTCTTCATCAATTTCGACAAACTTAAGTAATCTTGTTCTCCTTTCCTTTGCTAAATGAAATAATAACTTTAAATTTAAATTGCAGTTTTATGAATACATTTGCCCTTCCCCCTCCACCGTGTCGCCCACTCCCAAGTACACTGCAAAATGTATTTTTAAACCGTAACAAAAATGTCAATGGACTTTGTAGTTACTTTGCTCGGGCTGCCTTGGGTTGCCAATTTTTTTCGTTCGCTCGTTCGTTCGTTCGTTTTGGGTCTGGGTCGGTTGAAGGCATTATGCACACATTACTCCATGGCCCACCAAAAACCTACTCCACCCCTTTTTCTTCCGTCGCCCAGAGAGTGGCGTGTAGTTTATTTATTTCATAGTTTTTGTGCTGCATCATCTTCATTTCCGGCAACAGCTCGAAGGCAACAACTTCCTATCCAACGTGAGAGGGATAGAGAGGAGGAAAAAGCATTTTGTTTTTATGCGCCACTTGCGTGTGGCAGCTGCATTAAGAGCAGAGAGACCCACCACAGACCACCAGCAGCAAAATACAAAATAATAAAAATACTAAACTAAACTGGGCGGGTGACAAAGTGGCTGTGATTATGGCCCAAAACTTCTCTCGCTCTCTGTTGGCCGTTTAATTGAAATGGGCCAACGCACGCCATGACCATAAAAACCATTTCAAGGTGCCGCATTAGTCGTCAGCCACAACGCCCCAAAAGAGCCGGAGTAGGAGATGAGAAGAAAAAAAAACTTAAGTAGATGACAATTATAAACAATTTTGATTTGCCTGGGCTATTTATTAGGGCCTGGTGGGTGCTGCTTATGTATCATCATAAAAACCAGACATGGCAGGCAATTTTCAAGGATTTTCAAGGATTCTGTCCGCTGCTGTTGATGACGGAAAATTACCATAAAAAAAACAAGTGGAAATGCCTGAAAGGGGCCTAACTTTTTGACAATGAATCAGAACTTGTCTGAGCTGACTCAATGCCTAGCATTGTGTATATATTCATATTTACCTAACTGACCTCATCAGCAAATACCTGCGATTGCAATATGTTTAAGCATTTGCAATATTATTCCCCCTCCCCTGGCTCCTCCCACTTTTGCCTCTTCACGCTGCTTATCTGCTGACTCTTCTAATCAATTTACTTGAACTCAACTGCGAATGACTTGCCACAAAAAGTGGTGAATATCGTATAAAATATATATTTATATGTGCAGAGTATAGGACATGCTGCTATATATTGTGTTTGGTTTATGATTGATGATGCCATTGATTGATGCATGACGACGCGTAGGTCCTTGTCGACGCAGCCTTTTAATTGAATTTTATGCCCCCCCCCTCCACTCCACTCCGCCGAAAATATGCTTGAAACTGAACTGAACTTTTTGCATGCTTATCATCATCAATGGGGGCCAAAAACACATTCACACTCAACCCCCGAAAAATGTATGCGACGATTATGAGCGTCATCAGCATGAACACATTTTATTGCCACATCATGGGCAAATCACAAACGAGGCAGCAGGCGGAAAGAAGAAAGTCAACGGAAACACGCAAAAAGCAAAGAGAGACCAGGTAATCATTTCAAGGAAAACTATTTAAGTTAAGCTGAAAAGATATATTCAGGGGTATGAAACTAGAAACTAACTGTATAGAACTTTAATACAGAACCGTTATAGACAACAGAAGTAAGCGGGATTTGCTATCAAGAGTCCCTCACTAAAAGGTAGCGCAAACGGAAGAGCAATTATCGTACCCCTGGGCTGAAATCAGTCGTTATTTACATCTCTGACAAATATTTGCAGCAAAAGCTAAACTATTTTGAATGTGAATCATCTTTAATTTCGGTATGGAAGATTTTAGTGGGAGTAATAATCGATTTCAGCGTCACGTGAGTGGGGTGTCCCAGTGCACTATGTTGAATTTGACCCGTTTCCGTGGCCAAAATTAAAATTTTTGAAATTAACAAGATTTTTCACTGCAGGTTTCTTGTATAATGATGGTTATGACTATAGGAAGGTATTTTAGAAAAACGGGAGTGTCAACGCCCCCTTCCGTCCACAGAAATCGGAAAAAAAACGAAAATTTAAAGCAATTATAAAGTTAGAGATCTACTTTAATAGAATTTAATGCACTGATTTCGCTTTCCATACGTTTGTTCTCATCTTTAATAACTTTTATGGATTCTTTAAGAAACTCCAATTTTAACGGTCTGCAAAAACGTATACTCTGCGGAGTTTGATTGTTCAACAATATATTGCCGGACGAATCGATCAGACGAAGAGGCATAACTGTCGTGGCAAACAGTGAAAAGTCTGCATCTTGGGACTGGCCGTTAGTGTAAGCCTGATTATAGTTAGCTTGTCCCGTGCTGCCATCAAATTATTCGACTTGTTGTGTGATTCAATAGGTCTTGCAAAGAAACTTTTGCTACGGTGTCCGTTACAATAATATTGGCTGGTCGGCAGTCCTTTTTCTTTTTACTTACATCATGATAATTGGGATATATATCAGCGTTCCTGCATTTTGCATCCTCTCGAATTGCGCAATATTGTTTAGTTGTGAAACCTTGATCCAGAATCAAAGCCAACGCCTCTTCAGCGGAAGATCGCAAAGGCTGTAACCACGGGCTTGTTTATCATCTTGCAAATAGTGACGGCTTTTCCAGGGCTTAATGCAAGTAATCTTAATAGGACAGCAAGATCAACTAGCCCGCGCCTACGAGCAGCTATGCTTGCCGCTTGAGTCAGTAATCTTGCGTTATGTTTTTGTCCCGCGGAGAGGTCGGCTGCTTGCCTTCTTTGAGCTCTTCTACCTTTTATATTGAATGTCATTTTTGGACGTCCAACTGGTTTTTTTATATCCTCTCCTTTGGCTTCTACTCTAGTTAAATTAAGGCTCATATAACCTTCCATCCAATTTGAATATGTCTTTATGAACCTTTCCACCTTCCTACAGCATTCTTGCCAATTTCATCATAAATTTGCAGAAAAATTTCGGACTTTGTCTTTTAAATAACGATGATTTTCTTCCAAAACGCTGCCATCAATTTTGTCACTAATAAAAGTGTATATAGCATTTTGTTTCTCACAAAAGCTCCTTTGTTTACGCCACACTTCTTGCAGATCTGCATTGCTGATTAAGATGTTGCTTACTAATAATCAAATAACGCAAAAAGGCGCAAAAAGCGCACAATGTGCTTATTAGTTCATAATTCAGAATTGACAACTCTACAACATGTATATAGACACTCACTGAAATAATTTGAAATTTGTTTGTAAACTCTTTGGAAAGTTCAACTTTCTTTCCAAAAGTGACAAGGGGACACCACTTGCTAAATATACAAATTGTTAGAAAAATACGAACGAAACACGCAACATATTAGTATTAACACATAGTACTAACCTGAAGAATTAATATTCATTTTCAATTTGATTATTTAATGATTTTTTGTCAGAGATGTGCCAATTTGAAATTGCACCGCAAAGTTAACCTCTAAGACAGCACGTGTTGTTCGCTTGCAACAGCTGACTTTAACAGCTGTTATTTTAACACTTAACTGTTAAGTTAACATTTTAGGTATGTAACATAGCATTTTGATCATTTCTTAACATGGTAACATTGAAAAAACGGAAATTTGCATACTCGCGAAAAATGAGTTTTGGCCACGGAAACGGGTCAAATTCAAAATAGTGCAGTGGCAAGTATCCCAGTGGCAAGTGGGGAGAAGGGAAAGTAGAAGGGGGAAAGTGGGGCTGAATTGACAGTGACTAAACAGTGACTGAAGAGTGACTTGATAGTGACTTAACAGTGACTAAACAGTGACTAAACAGTGACTTGACAGTGTCTAAACAATGACTAAACAGTGACTTGACAGTGACTAAACAGTGACTAAACAGTTACAAAAGAATGACTAAACAGTGACTAAACAGTGACTTGACAGCGACTTAACAGTGACTAAACAGTTACTAAAGAGTGACTAAACAGTGACTTGACAGTGTCAAAACAATGACTAAACAGTGACTTAACAGTGACTAAACAGTGATTAAACAGTGTCTTGACAGTGACTTAACAGTGACTTAAACAGTGACTTGAACAGTGACTTGACAGTCTCGAAACAATGACTAAACAGTGACTTGACAGTGATTTAACAGTGACTAAACAGTGACTTGACAGTCTCTTGACACTGACTAAACATTGCTTAAACAGTGACTTGACAGTGACTAAACAGTGACTTGACAGTCTCTTGACAGTGACTAAACAGTGCTTAAACAGTGACTTGACAGTGACTTAACAGTGACTAAACAGTGACTAAAAAGTGACAAGACAGTGACTTGACAGTGTCGAAACAATGACTAAACAGTGACTTGACAGTGATTTAACAGTGACTAAACAGTGACTTGACAGTGTCTTGACAGTGACTAAACAGTGCTTAAACAGTGACTTGACAGTGACTTAACAGAATTACAGAAAAGAAGGAAGAACACAGCAGCCAGTGATCTTGCTGTTGGTATTTATACCCCCTGTTTTCTTCTTTTGAAAGATTGTCATTGCTGATTTATATACCATTAAGATAACTTGTGATTTTGACATTAAGCCCTTAAATTTAGCTTCATGTTTCACATCAAAGCCTCGTGAGTGCTAGCGACACTCACATCCTTTTTTTTTAAGCAAAAATAGACCCCAGCATTGAGCAACGACTGCATCGCAAAACCAATTTGTTGTTTTCGTTAATGATGTTTCACATGGATTTGGTGGGGAAACCGAGAACAAATTATGTTTTTTTTTTTTTTATAGCTACTCGTTTTGAATGTTTAACGAGATTTCCTTTGGTTAATTTTATAGCCAGGCAGGCGGCGCAGTGGCTAATGAGGCGTAACTACCTAAGCAAAACTATAGGGATTATTCGTTTGGCATATTGCGTACTTCCTCCATTTCCTACTTCGCCGTCGTCTCCTTTATTCACGGTAGTTAATTGGTTTTTGTCTATCTGCCATTTAACGATTAGCGCGAGTCAGTCGAACGGAAACAATTTCGATAGGCCTGTCGAATAGACATAATTTGGTGGTTTTTTGTCTTAAAGCGCATAGCTAAAGGTTAATATTAAGCCGGGAGTCCTCTGAAAACAGCTGTACAGCCAACAAAAATCTTCTTAATTGGCATCTGTCTCTCTCTCTCTCTCTCTGGTCTTTAGCATATATGCTAAACAGATTTCAAACAGTTTGAAATTGATATCAAGATTTCAGTCAAGTCCCAACTCCTTTGAAGTCGCATCAAAAAACCAAACCGGAAATGGCTGACTGGCAGCCAGGCCAATAAATTGAAATTGTGGCTAATTTTTCGATGTCGTCACGGGGGGAAAAGAAGCAACAGAAACCGAAACTTTATTTCTCACAGATTTCAAAGTAAATATGCAAAATATTTCTTAGTACCACATTAATGCATCAGCGAGCTGAAGTCGTCGCCAAGTCGACTCAAATGTGGGCGAGAGCTCAGGCAGCCAGAAAGGAAAGCAAAAAAAAAAAAAAAGAAGCATGCAACAAACTATGCATTTGTCCCTCCCATCTCCTGTCCCCCCCCCCCCCCCGCCCGCTCGCTCTGTCTCAATTTCTTCGACCATCTTTTGTCTGTTGTTGGGCCAAGCTTAAATGTTGGCGGCATGTCATGGAAATAACATTAAAAACACATTAAAACCGCCAGTTTCTGGCCAACAACAACAACAACAACATCAACATACACAACGAAAGCTAAACGATGTGAGAAGCAAGATATGGGCGACAAAGATGCGTTTACTGATGATGATGGCTGGGGCCTAGAGACTTCCAAATGTGAAGGCCAGGAAAAGGCGGAAAAGGTGTGTTGTTGTTGTTGTTGTCTTAAGAAACGATTCCTCTACCAGAGGGCTGGCAAAGGAATTAGTGTAGAAACTAAAATAGGAATTGCACATAAATCTTAAAAAGTATCAAAACTTATTTGAAGATTTTTCGGCGTAAATTAGAAATGTTCTCGAGTTAGAAAGGCAGTAAAGAGAAGAAAGCAGCATGGAAGGAAGAAAGAAGGAAATAATAAGGATTGATACAAGAGAAAGGCAGGAGGAAGATGAGAAGAAGAAATGAAGATGAAAGAAAGAAGGAAGGAAGGAAGATTGGAAGAAAAAAGGAAGAGGAAAGGAAGAAGATTGGAGAACAAGAAAGAAAGGAAAGCGAATGAAAAAAAGAAAGGAAGAATTAAGCTAAATTAAGAAAAGGAAGAATTGCATGATCCCAGAAAATTTGCTTATGAACTTAATGTCAGTGTTCTGAAAGGAAAAAGAAAGAAGGATGAAAGAAAGATAAAGGGACGTTAAAAGGAATAAGAAAGGAAGAAGAATGGGGGAGAAAAGAAGAATAATGGAAGAAGATAGAAGGAAGAAATGAAAAAGAAAGGCTGAAGGAAGAAAGGATGGAAAAGAAAGAAGATTGGAAGAAGAAAAGAAAGAGAAAAGAAGGAAAGGACAAGCAATGAAGAAGAATAGATAAACAAAGGAAGAGTAAGCTTAACTTAAGAAAGAAACGCTTCATTCCAGATCCCCTAAAATAAAAAAGAAGGATGAAAGGAAGAATAAAGGAAAAAGAAAGAAAGTAAAAAGGATAAGGAAAAAAAAAATAATGGAAGAAGATAGAATGAATAAATGGAAAAGAAAGGCAGAACGAAAAAGGCGGAAAAGAAAGAAGATTGGAAGAAGAAAAGAAAAAAAAGGGAAGACAAATTAAAGAAAGGACAAGCAATGAGGAAGAATAGAAAAAGAAAGGACGAGTAAACTTAACTTAAAAAAGAATCGCTTTAGCCCAAACACCTTAAATAAAAGAAGGATTAAAGAATGAATAAAGGACTAAAAGGCACAAGAAAGGAAGAAAATAGGGGAAAATTGAATAATAATTGAAGAAGAAAGGAAGAAGAAGGAAGGAAGAAATGAACAAAAAAACGGCGGAAGAAAGGAAGGTAGGGAGGCAGAATGGAAGAAAAAAGAGTAGAAAGGAAGAAAAATAAAAAGAAAGGACGAAAGAATAGAAGAAAGGAAGAAGTAAGCTAAACTAAAAAACGGAAGAGTTAAAATTTTCCCCAAAGGCAGTTTCCTAGAAGGAAAGAGAAAGAAGGAACATAGAAGATAGGGAAAAGATAGGAAAGAGGAATGAAAAAATGGGTGCCTGTAATAACGCCCGTTAGAAAATTTACCTTTTTGAACAATTAAGTCCGTCTTGTTATCTCTGATGAAGTATCCCCAGGACAGTGAGTTTGAGCGTGGACGCGAAATAGATTTAGTATACTAGAAGATTGTTCCAGCACAACAACAAATTCCAAATTCACCAAACCAACAATCCTTTTTTTTAATGCGATAGATAAAAATGTAAAAGAGAAAGAAGGAACATAGAAGATAGGAAAAAAGATAGGAAACAGGAAAAATTATTTGATCAAGTGGTAAACGACATTTGAAGAATTGGATTGCAATTGGAATTGAAGAGGCAGATCTAGACAACGGTTTATTTTTACTCAAAAAAACAACGATTGCTCTGCCCTATTGCAGACAATTATTGAAAAACCTTAAAATACTTCAATAAATAAAAAAAAGAGTTTCGTTTATACAAGTGCATAAAATTTACCAGAATTTGTTTTTCTTTTCGGGCGTATAGGTGTTATAAAGCCCGAAAAAAGGTAGTGACCCGCGGGCGTTTGACATTAGAAGGGCGGTCACTGTGAAGAGCGGCATAACCCGCGGGTGTTCAGCGGGCGTTATTACATGCACCGAAAAAATTACCAGGAAGAGAAGAAGAACTAAAGAAGAAAGGAAAACGTAAGCTAAACTAAAAAAGCGAAAATTCGCAATTTTTGTATCTACTTAAAGTCAGTTTGCTTCAAAGAAAACGAAAACGAAATTAGGAAAAAGAAGAGAGAAAAAGAAGATTAATATAGATATTAGCGTTAAGTTTCATTAAAAAAACAACAACCCCTTTTTTTGATTGCTTTGGGCAATTCAAAACAATTGGAGCCTGGGTTAGTTAAATGCGGGGAAAAAATTTCCCCCACTAACATCAGAAGGGCCGATTCGGGATGCACACAACACTCAAAGCCTTAGTGTTTTTTTGGCATTTGCTGCTGATGTCGGATTTTGCTATAAGCTTGCCTTTGAGATACCCAAGCGTTCATAGCAATTCTTTCATGAGATGACTTCTGCCAACACACTGAGGACAGGCGCAGACAGCTAAAGATTGAATTGGTATTCATGAAATAGCGTTATACTGTCAACCGGTCTCCTTTGTAGTGTTGTGCTTGTCTTGTTTTAGAAAAGTTGTGGACAATATCCATAACTTGATGACCTAGAGCCTGCCTAAAAAAGTTCTACCATTTTCAAACAAAAAGGTCCCTAAAACATTCACTTTATTAGCGTTAAGTATACTGATATGTATATATGTAAGTTAAATATTTTCAGGCGTTCTTTTAGGCTTTTAAAAACATCCTGCAAAACTTTCAAGCAGATCCGGCGAAATAAACAAAAACTTTTCTTTTCCGACCCTCATTTGTGTAAAAATTTAAGCGAACTTCGTATTTAAAATTTGTATTTTTTTCTCTCAACAAAAAAAAATTTATAAATCGTTCGTAACAATTCAAAAACATTGTTTTTGAAAAAAAAAAATTTATTTGTAAATTTTTGGAATTTTTTTTTTGTAACATGTCTAGACGCACTTTGACCCAAATTTCTGAACAACCTATTTTTTAAAGGAAAGTTAGCTCACAAATGCATCAAATATATGTATGAAAACTGTTCAAAATAATTTTTGTATTTTCAAAACAGTTGTGAAAACTTTAAAAGCGATTAGCTCGAAAACACTTTTTGAAAATGGTTACAAAATATAAAAACTTAGATTGAGTATTGCAGGCCGGTCATAGCCTGCAACTCAAACTCTAACAACTTTATAAAAAGTTACTGTCGACCGATTTTCAATATTTTTCGTTTTTATTGATTTATTGAACTTATATCCTAGTGCTACAAGATAAACTTATAAATTAATGCACTAGTCACAAACATTTACAAACTTGGATTTACAAACATATTAAACTTAGACTTAATTTTATTTATAATAGAATAATTTAAATTGGGTTTTATATGACATTATGACATTACTTTCCTCTTATATACTAAAGTTATTAGGTCATTGTGTTATCGTATAATTTATTAATTAATATTGTATTTCCTTTCTATTTCCCTATTTTTCCCTAACAATTTCCTATCTTTTCGTTACATATGTGTGTCAATTAAAGAGCGTGATTTTGTAGGTGTGTTTTTAGATTTTTGTAAAATTGCGTTGCGCCACTTGTACCTTTTAGAGCGTTGGGTAGTTCATTCCAAATGCGAACAGCATGAATGCCAAATTGTCTTTCCGAGATTAGCAGTTTATGTCTTAAGGGTATTAGGTTATTTGTTCGTCTAGATGTTGAAAACTGAAGATTGTCAAAGAGGTAGTATGGTTCTTTATTGTATATAATTTTGTGTAGTAATAGTAAAACCTAAAAGTTTGTCCAAGATTTCAGAGGGAGGTTAAATAATTTGATTGAAAAACTGGATATATGGTCTCTGCGTCTTAATCCATAAACTTATCTAGCAATATTATTATGGGCAACATTTAGTTTGCCAAAATGTATGGCGTCACTGTTAGCAAACACCTCTATACCATAGAAAAGTGCTGGCAACAGATATGCATTAGCTATAAGCGAGCGGATATTTGTAGGAAGATATTGTTGAGAAATGTTGAGATTTCTTAATAGCCCATATGTTCTTCCTACAGCTTTTAGGTTCCTATTAAAATAGAAGCCCAAATTTTTAGCTTATTCAACATATTCTATAGGAGTATTATCTATTAATAGGGGACGGATATGGCTTATAATAAAATGTTTTTTATATATAACTAGACATTTAGATTTAGTAACAGAGACCATTTTGTTTTTTCTTTCTTCTGGTCTAAACTAGGATATTTGGGAATAAATGACAAATTTAGGACCAATATAGGGGGCGAAAAATGGAACTTCGAAATTTAAATACAACAACTACCGAAGCAACATCCAAATTTCTAAACTAAATTCAACCGATTACCTATAGAGAAAAAGGGTTTATTAATTTCAGATAAAGGCCGAAACGCGTAGGAGTACAGCTGAGAGAAACATGGTTTAACTGCAGCAAGAAAATGGCCCTGGGGAAATCACAAGAACACTTAAAATTACCCTTGAGACAAACCGAAAATTATGTTACGTTTGCTTTTATTACCACACAGCACATGTTGACTCCAAGTACGCATGTCATAAAATGAAAGTTTCAGCGATTATGGATATTTGGGTACACTTTGCTACTGAATTTCCAAAATTCTTGAGGAAGTCTCTCCTTTGGAAGGTCTTCAGTTCCATTGAAAGAAAATCTAAGATCAATTTAGCTTATAATGCATATTATTAATATCCTTCGAACAGAATAACAACTAACCATTGGAAATGGATACCAAAATTATCGTTATAAATAACCTAACCTACCTTTAACCCAATTTGGATCCTGCATTACTTTACATAGATATAATTTTTGATAATTTGCCTTCCAATCACTCCCACTGAACCAAAAGCTCGTAAAAAATATCGCTAACAATACTTACGCGAAACATCAACGTGCAAAACTATCGAGAAAACACTCGCAAATGATCTGCAAATTTATTACCCATCGCTCAGTTTGTGGCAGAGAAAGTTTCATGCTCGATAGCTCGCAAAAGATTCGTTTGCGAGCCTTTTTCGATAGTTTTTGCGAGCCTTCTTTAATACTTTTTGCGATTCACTTTACCAATCGATTCGATCGGTTGTTCGTTTTTCTTCAATATCATTTTTCTTCCTATTCTCATATCATATTCAAGCTCGAATGCGATAATTTGACGATAGTTTTACGATACTCTCGCCAGACGTTCGCTTCGTGGTGCAGTGGGCTGTAAGTGTATGAGTATTGTGAACTCTACAGAGCTGCCCATTCGTGATACATTCCGTCTGTGTGAAGTTTGATGCAAATGTTCACTTTCTCAAAACATTTCCATTTATGACCAACCAGAGGCGTTATTGTCGGGTCCCAACACCTTTTTTTTCCGTCCCAGTCTAAATAGCTGAGAAAATCTCAGTTTACCACGAAAAAGGGCGTTGTCTGCATCTGGGGTTTAATATTACCGTTGCACAACAGCTGGTTCATGTTTTGGCTAAAATGATCGATCGATCAGCACAAAGAAATTGGCAAAACACAAACAATTTTTAGTTTGTGTGTGTGTGTGTGTGTATTTAAGGGTCTTCGATTTACTTGACGCCCATTTCTTTTATCTGCTGGGCTACTTACCAAATCTGCCTTCGAGGGCTGTTGTTGTTCTCCCAGGCTCTGTTGCTTCCTGTGGCCGCCTGCTGCTGCTGCTCCGCCTTCTGTTTTTATGGTGCCGCGCACACATGTTGTTGAACCCAGAGGTTCGAGGTTCAATTACTTGTAATTTTAGCCGCAGCAACAGCAACTTCTTAAGGCCGGAGCATCCCTACTTGAAGTAATAGATTTTTAGTTAAAGTTTCGTGTTTGGGAATGAAAGACGATCCGTTTAGGCATTTACAGGTAGCTGTTTTCCTTTCCTTTCCCTTCTCCCTTCTTGCTGTTGCCTCTGTGCTGTATTTCATGCTCAAGTTGTTGTTGTAATTGAAGTGTAAATTTTTACATCTGCTTAATATGCATTAAAAACAGCAACAACAATCGATAAAATGATTAAGGCAGCGGGCAGATAAAATATTGGCTGTTGGCAATTTTCCATTTTTCATAGGTCGTTTAATTTGGGCTCATTATCAAAGCCATTTCGGCTTTTGCTTTTGTTTTTCTTTTACTTTTCTTGTTGATTTTTCGCTGTTTTTCCAGCCGTCAACCCTCGCTCAATAAATAGGCATGTGTGTGTGTGTGTGTGGGGGGATTTTCTTGTCTCCTTTTTTTTTGGTATTTTTCTTTTGTTTTCCTTTGGACCTTTCTATTTTGCATTCATCTGACAAACAAGTCACGTAGCATAAACGATGTAAGTATGATGGTTGAATGAGTCGAGCGTTGCAGGGGTGAAGGGGGTTGAAGGTGAACACACACACACACACACACATACGCACAACAAAAACAAAAGCCCCGAACAACAATCTGAAAAGAACAAGAAAAATATGTGCATAAAACTTTTCTAATAATAACGATCAGACAATGCAACTTAAGCCAAAGGGAAAGAAAATAGAGGGGAGTGGGGCATGGGGGAGGGGAGCTGCTCTGTATAGAGGGGGGCCGGACACCAACTTGGCGTGCAAAATTAATTGCGTGACTGACCAAAACAAAAGTGAAAAAAGGCAATTTGCCCCCACCCCAAAATTTGACATCATTAACAGACACAAATCACAGCGAACGCAAAAGCCCTTCAAAATTGCTATACAGACAACCTGCCCTGGTGATCGGAGGAAAGCTAACTTTGGCTCAACCGAAATTTATATACCCTTGCAGGTTTGGAACGATTTTTCATAGATTAATTTCATTTTCGCTTTGAACAATGCAAGTTGAGTGATTTCCCCAGCTCACCAATAAATGGCGCCACTTTCGCATGGTCAGCTATTTGATATATTCATTCGTCGTGTAGAAACAAATAATATTTATAAATGAAAAGTATAAAGTCGCCACCATTGAAAACTAAAAAGTTTTTCTCACTAAAACTACTTTTTCGTTCGATCATTCCTATGGCAGCTATATGCTATAGTCATCCGATATGAATCAAAATTGGCAGAATTGTGTGGTAGCTTATTATATTTATTAGTAACAAGTTTGGGAGCGATAGCATTGAAAACAAAAAAGTTTTTCTTACCAAGACTTTTTTCAGACTTATTTTTATATGACAGCTATACTATATAGTTGTCCGATTTTAATCAAACTTGATGAAATTGTGTGAAAGCATAGAAAACTTATAAATACGAGGTTTGGGGACGTTTGCATTGAAAACAAAAAAGTTTTTCTCACTAAAACTAGTTTTTCGACCGATCGTTCCTATGGCAGCTATATGCTATAGTCATCCGATCTGGATTTTCTCACTAAAAATTTAAAGATCACACTTATGGCAGCTATGTGCTGTACATGGGTGAAAATGTGAAGCGTACTTTGTATAAGACGTAGTAGAGTAGATAGCTTAGAAATAGACGGACGGACAGACGGATATGGCTATATCAACTAGCTCGTCATGCTGATCAAGAATATATATACTTTATGTGGTATATATACATCGGGATAATTTTAAGCAGGTAAAAAAGTCGGTTAAGACCGACTTTAATATACTCTGTACCTACCGCCGCTGGCGGTAGCGCCTAGCAAAACACAACAAATTCGACTCCGCAACAGCAAACTGTGCATAAAACATTTAACAGGGATCTTCGAACAAGTGTACAAACGGTGTTTTTGCGAGTTGTTGTGAGATACACAGGATACATGCGGCAGTGACACAACACGCCCGCATACACTCATACAAACATGCCTAAGACTGCACTTACAGCCTGCGATCGCCGTGGAAGCTGCGCTCCAACCAGGACTTGCGCATTCGCATCCTGCATTCCTGAGGTTATGCTGATGGAATTTCTTCAAAAAATTGTGCAATTTCGACCGAGACGTACACATATGAGCACGACAACGGCGACACACAGACACCAACATACATATGTGTGTACGTTCACACAAACGCAAACGGCGCGAGCGCCAACTGCAACAGCAACAACAACTCCATGCTTTTCGAACGACAACGCGCAGTCCTCTGTGCACACCTAATCCACGACACGCGCAACGCAGCAACCTGCACAACCTCAGTCCTACATCGGCGCCCAGTAGCAATCGCTGGCCCACTGCGTCACACCACGGACTTAAACGCACCAGCATCATCATCTTGTGGCCAACAACGGGAGTACGGATGATTGCTCGGATCTCGACAACGGCGGCACCCACTCCGCTCCTCCAGCATAACCACATATGCTACCAACACGATCAGCGCATCCTTGCATCCAGTGAAGGATCAACAACAATTCGACGGGTTCGTCGTCGGGCGTATTGCCTGACCAAACCTCGTTTAAATGCTTCTCATCGACCAAACAACGCAAGTCTCTACATCGGGGTACAATCTCCACTACAACTCACAACCAAGCCCTCGACCAGGGCACAACCAAGCGTTCAACCAGAGGCACAACCAAGCCCTCAATCAGAGGCACAACGAGAAGCAACCTCCACCAGAGGAAAAACTACCAGCTTAACGAGAATCATCCTGCTTGGGCGAATTTGCTTGTCGACGCCCAATCGAAGCAACGGCCTCTACGCGTTACTCTCGTCATAACTTCTACTCAACGAATCTTCACAACAATACACAGTTGTTCTGCGACAAATTGCAGCTCCTGTCAACAAACCGTTGGAGCAACCCAGCCCCCGACCCTCACAGATCTCACCGCTATCGTCGTCTACGGTAAGCATGCCAACGACAACCATTGGAACCTCCATATTCTGGGCCCTACGAGGTGGTAAAACGACCTACGGATCGAGTCTTTGTCATTAAAATCGATGGCAAGAAAAGTAAGCCGGCGTTTGTGACGAAGGAACAAGAAATGGAAGATAAGAAGACGGTAAAGGTTAGATTCGCTCCTGGACCTGGTCACTGGGGAGGCAGTAGCTGTGGCATCCCCCGATGAGTTCCTCACGCGATAGCTGCAGCCACCAACGATATTCAGCACGCCTCGAGATGAAGTTTGTTCCATCGCTGACGACGAGTCTCCCCGCGAATTTGCAGCGTAATAAGGTATTCAATTTGTTGTATTTAGCAAGTAAAGTATGATTATTTAATAAAGTTAGTTAAAAAGATAATAAACATTGTGGCTTTTTAAGCCACATTAACTATTTAGTTTGATATACAGATCAGGCTTAAGTTCGGTGTATTGGAGATGGAGTGTTGCCATTAAGAATGAGTGTAACAGATAGGCAGAGAGAGTGAGTTAGAAATGTAGGATAGCTTAGGGTGGGAGTATCGAACATCGATTGTTGTCAGTGATGTGCGAATTAGTAAGATGAACTGGATCTTTAACTAAGACCGCCACACCATTTTAAAACTGACCAATAGATGGCGCCACTACTGAGGCGTTTAGTAACTAACTTAATTTAATTATAATATTCCTCGCTATTACATTGAAGAGAATTAAATCGAGGCGGCGAAGGAGAAATTCATCGCCTATATCGATAACTTGCCATTAATAACGATAGGTGGCTGCAGTTATCGCCTGAAGGGATTGATCGGAATCTCTATTTAGGTCATAACTTGAGTATAGTTCATCCAATCTTTATCATTCCTGTAGCAAATCGATATATAGGTAGGTAGGTATTTCCGACTGGCCCCTTGGGGGGGGGGGCCACACATAGACCTTATGGTCCTTAGTGAGGCCGGGTGCTTTTTAGGGTACCGTTTCCTTTAGAAATCCTGGAGGATCTTTGACATTTTGGCAAATGCCAATAGTTGTTTGGGGGAATTCTTGGCCGCCTCTTCCAGAGAGGTGAAGCTTGGAAAGTGCAGATGTTTTAGTCTTGTCGTGGCGATTGCTGGGCAGCTGCAGATGAGGTGTTCTAGAGTTTCTGCTACTCCGGGTTCCTTACATTTCCTGCAAGTGTCTGCTGTCGTGATGCCTAGCTTTATCGCGTGAGCGGCTGCTAGGCAGTGACCAGTTAATATGCCTATAAGCAGTCTGCAGTCTCTTCTGTGAAGCTGCTGCGTATAGTGCGTTAGTTTTTTGTCTCTCTTCTTGCATATGATTTTAGAGATTCTGCAGCCGGTCGTGTTCTTCCACTTTTCCTCTGCTTCTTTCTCCGCTTTCTCTTCCATCTTGCTGTATAGCGTCTGTAGGGAGATAGGTATGTTTAGTGTTGCTTCTTGGCTAAGTGCAACCCCGGCTTTTGCAAGAGTGTCCGCCATTTCGTTTCCATCAATGCCCTGGTGGCTGGGAATCCAGTAGATTTGCACCTTGCTGGAGGTGCTGAGGGAATCTATTGCTTCTCTGCTTGCCAGAACATTTTTGGAGTTGATGGCGTGACTCCGCATTGCTTTGATGGCCGCTTGGCTGTCTACGTATATGTTGATTTGATCGTTTGGTGCGTGTAATTCTGCCAATTCAGCTGCTTTCCTTATAGCGAAGACTTCCGCCTGGAATATAGTGCAGTGGTTTGGCAGTTTGTAGGAGAGTCTCAATTCCGGTTCCTTGCAGTACACGGGGCTCCGACTCCTGAGGCCATCTTTGAGCCGTCCGTGAAAAGGTGCATTGCTTCCTGAGCCAGCCCTGTCGATATATAATTTGATAAGTAAATATCTCTAAAAGGTATAAATCTAGAAAACTGTGGGAGATATAAACTTTTTTGAAAAATAGAAAGGTTTAAAAATTATATGTCCCATACATGTCAAACCTCCATCTCTTACCATCTCTGAGATCTCTTCGTTTGTACTGACAAACAGAGGGACACGGCTATATCGACTCGGTTACTGATACTGATCTCTGCGTAACTTTGTTACAAAATATAACAAGCACTTTGTATATCAATTTCATTTCCAGTCCTTGATGTCATCTTCAAAAATTAAAAAAAATTAATTCGATCTGTTGTGTCATTTGATAAATTTAAGAACTTTTGCCTGCCTCTCGAGTATTTTGCTTTTGCCCAGATTATTTATGCAATAAACCAAATGGAATTTGAGCAAACACCTGGCCAAAAACCTTTGGGCCAAGCACAACCTCCTCCTGTTACCAGCAATTCGCATTTTTCACGCTCAATTAAATTTTTGAGTTTTGTGCAAAATATTTGCGGCCGCCTGACCTGAACTGAACTGACCCGCATTCGCATAACCTCCTCTCCCACCCGCTCCCACCATTCGCACGACTCGCTGCCCGCTGCCCGCTGCCTGATGCCTGATGCTGTTTCTGATGCCCCGTCCGGGGAATTTAATTCACATTGATTGCATTTCGAGCGCCGCATTGCGTTGCATTTTAAATAATGCCAACGGCTTTTCGCAAAAATATTTCGTGGCTGGCCAAGAGAAAGGAGAGCTATGTAGTTGCCTGCCGGTAGAGGAGGGGGGTGATCCACTTTAATTAAACAAATGCCAAGCGAAGGCGTCAGTTTGCCAAAGGGTTTGGAATGGTGGCAAATGGAGTAGGCTTTTATTTTTTAAGCCACTTGCATAATCAATGGCTTCGCCAGGCCATTCGCCGGCCGCTGTTATCATTTATCGGCTGGTAGTAAAATTGCTTAAATACTACTTAAGCTACACTCAGGGAAAGATTGGAGAGTAAAAACTATAAAACAATTAAAAATGTTTTAGATAAAATTTCACTATCTGACGTAAGCTTTCCTTTAGGGTTGCAGTTTAGAAGTCTAGCTACAAAAGTAGACAGTAGGGGAATAAGCTAGCACGCCATGCCTTACATTGTCTCTGATCCTATGGAATATGGACGAAGCAGCAGCGCTTATCCAGCGCTTGTTACAATAGATGCCTATGTATGCCCCGTTCCCTATTCCTCCGAAGTCCCAAAATGTGAGCATACGCTTATACATACAGCTAACTCTTTGAGTTGCGATGTGTACGCCTACATCGCTTCCACTCTTGGCGTGCTTATCACTCCGACAGCGTAAGCTGTCCTTTAACGAAGCCCAAGCTGCGTTTCAATGGTCTTGTGGCTTATATTCGGCTTGCTTAAGAAACTATTTCATGTCATGTTGAGTAGTATTTTCTATTGCAAATCAAATTGTCTTACAATAATTTTTGTGTCTTTTCTTTTCTTTCAGGTAATTGCCATTTCATCAAAATTTTAGCTTTGAAAATATGAGAGTAATGGGTAAGTGTATGGAACTTTGTCCATTTCCTTAATTGGTTTCTCTCCCTATTATTACATCAACCTCACCGGTTCTCCCATCCCAGTGTTGAGCTGTCTTTGCCCAAATCTTTTGCTTTTCAATTGTGCACCTTTAAAAGTCCAGAAAGTCCTCTTGGTTTATAATTATACACATAATTATTTAATGAATCTGTATATGTACGTGTGTGTGTGTGTGTGTGTGGGTGTACGCCTGCTTAATTATATGCTCTGAGCAAAAAGACTGAGAGCAACGCAAGCAACAAAATCAATTTCATTTTGATGAAAATAAAATCATCTTAAAATTCATGCAACGTTTTTCATAAATCGACGCTCGTTTGTATAATTTTAATCATCAACCCAAACCGCCCAAAACTGCCTGGGAATGGCTTTGTTGATGGTTCGCCGCCCAGCGAAATAATAATAAATAAGCATATAATAATTGAAAATACAATTAGCATAATTGCAAAAACTACAAAAAAAAAAACTCGGAAATAATAATTAACGTAATTTATATTTACACATATTTAGCCAATTTTTTTTTGTGCTTCCAGAACGTTTTTTTAACCCAAGAAAAATCACGCACTTCTTTTTGTTTTGGCTTGTTTATTATTGTTTATCTTGCCTCACATATCGAGTTTGTCGTTATTTTTGCAATTTTAGAAAAAAAGAACCTCCAAAATTTGTATTTAAATAAATACCACGCAAAACTGTACGCCATTCATTTTGTGCACAAAATTGCTCTTTGGCCATAAATTTTGTATTTTCTTTTTGCAAAATAAATATGTTTATCATACAATTTCCGCTTGTGCACAAAAAAAAAAGATAAGGGTGAAATGGTTAGTAGATAATGAAAATGAGAAAAAAAAATCTGTAAAAAATAAGGATAAGTTAAATGGTGGAAAACAACGAAGGGAATGGAATTTAATAATTAGCAATGTGTTTTACTTGAAGCAAACAGTTGTCAAACCTCCTAAATGGTGAAAACTGGAACAGCCTATATCAATATATCAAAGATGCTTTAACCTACACACGGAGGAGTTTTAGTTTAGTTAAGTTACGCACTAAAGTTGACTGCAAATTTGTAAAATATTTATATATATTTTTGTTAAATTTTTAATAAAATCGCACTACTACTACAACTACTTACAAAAGAACAAGAAACCACAATATATAGAAAGAGAAACCCAATTTTGGTTGCACACGAAATCATTCGCAGCCAACAACAAAACCTTCGCTCGAAGAGAAAGAGAAAAGAGTACGCACATAAAGTTGTTGTTGCACTACGTTTAGCCTTCACCCTCTAGCACTTAAGAGTGCCTCAAGATACCCTTTAAAACAAGTGAGAAAGTCGGTCAAGCCTGACCATAACATGCTCTGTACCAAGAGTAGGAGCTGAATGCAGCGCTGCTGTGCTGTGCTGATCTCTAAGTTTCTCTCCCTTATTCGCTGTTTCTTTGTTGAATGAAATGCAATAATGGTTGTATAAGAAGTTTATGTCCCAAACATGTGATAAAGATCGGAGTTATGAGCAAAAAAGACCAGTGAACCCCCTAACAAAAATTGTTTTTCCGAATGTCATAACAAAATATTTATAATTTTCACGTCAACTTGGTTATCAAGTAATCTGTTTAAAAATTAAATTTAATCTTCAACTGTAGTGAACACACTGTTGTTGATAAGCAGTCATGATAACTTGATAATTGTTCAATATAAAAAAGTCCAAATAGTCACAAGCATATGCTTACTACCCATCTACGGACTAGCACCAAAAACAACATTAAAACCAATAAAAACTTTATTAAATACAGCACTTCGAATTGCATTAGGAGCTTTTTGCTCAACACCACTAAACAACCTATATTTCGATGCTAACGTACCCACAATTGAAACAAGAACGCAACAATTACTAGCCAAACTATTCAACACAATTACGCATTCATATGACACTCCCCTCAGAAAAATAGCAGAAAACATCACAAAGAACAAAACCACAAGATTTAGGACCTCTGCCGTTCACAAATGCATAAATATCTGCTCCACATTAGGTATAAAGCCCTGTGTAACCAAAGTTTTGTCTAAAGGATCACCCCCCTGGCTCATTAAAGAAGAAACAATAGATACGCACCTTAGATTCCTTATCAAATCGAAAACAAGCAAAGACATCTTCCTAAGATAATTTAACGAAACAAAACACAAGCTAAGTAACCATTCATTTATATACACCGACGGATCTTTAAACCAAGAAGTAACAGGATATGCAATAACCACTGATAAGGAAGTCTGTATTCATCTGTGTATACTGCGGAGATAATAGCTTTTCTAGAAGCAGTACAAATGGCATTCAAAAAAATAGGGAAAATATGCATATGCTCCGACTCATTAGCAGCTGTCGATGCTATTCAGAACATAAGCAATTCGTCATTTTATCCAGCAACCATCAGAGCTCTTCTAATATGATTTTTCCCAAAAATTAAAATTCTTTGGATACCGAGTCATGTCGGAATATTAGGGAACGAATACGACGAACGGAAAAGAGCTACAATATCACCCCACATCACTTCTTCAAATATTAATAAAACAGACATTAATAGATACATAAAACGCGCCTTCTCAAACAATAACATGAAACCTAATTCAGCACACTTCACCCTGGTATCAGTCCTTAAATTCGAACAAAACCTATATCGACCACTACCTTAAGCAGTCAGAAATCAGTCGCCTACCAAGAAAAGAACTGGTAAAAATTATAAGACTTAGACTCGGACATACAAGGCTCACCCACGAACATCGGTTTCTACAAAACAATAGCAACTACTGCTGCAACTCATCACAATAGAGCACGTCCTAAACGAGTGCATTTCACTGCAAAGACAACGCAACTGCTTCCCCAACCGAAACCTAACCTCCCTCCTTACAGATCCTTCTCCAAAAAACCTTCTAGATATAATTAAATTCCTTAAATCTTCGGATATTATTCATATGCTCTAATTACTATTAATTTCAATATACAATAGAACACAATCTGTCACTTTAAATTTAAGTCCATCATTATATCCACCTTTCAAATTGTAAAAAAAAAAATTAAAAGAATCAGCCGAAAGCCACAGTAGCTATGGCTGTCCCCCCTTTGTAGCTGTAGTTTTAACTATAAGCATAAAAAAAAACATTTTTTGTACATGACTTGAACCCAGGTCTGTTTGACTTTCAGTCTCATACCTTACCCCCTACACCACAGCTACCAAGATAAAGACAACATCTATAGTACTCAAAAGTATTTTTTCTATTTTTATTTAATTTTTTTTAGAAGATAATGAAAAGTTTATCAACACTGAAAATTATATTCAACCAGTTAATCTTATGACCTGGGACTGGCCTGGTGATGTCAGCTTATTTCTTCCCAGTACACTTTGTTGTTGGATATTTAATTTTTAAACAGATTACTTGATAACCAAGCTGCGAAGACCAAATTTTTTTGCTCAGTAATGCCTTGACACATTTACTCATATTTTTTCACCTTACAGATAAACGAAAGCTTCTACATTATTTCTGAAGTTATTTTTGTTATTTTATTCCTAAAAAAAAGTAATCTGGCAACATTTGTTCAATTATTTTAGAAACTAGCCTTAGAGGGTTAAGCTATGCGTGAGAGCTAAAGGGTGATTTTTTAAGAGCTACAGGAAAGTTTTTAAAAAAAGTTTAATAAAATTCAGAAAAATGCATGAAATCTTTATTTGAATCGATAGTACGGTCCATATAATTAAATGTTTGAAGATTATTTCATGCAAATGTTGAAATAAATAGTCTAAAGGCGTTAAATCGCACGATCTAGGCGGTCAATTGACCGGTCCCGAACTCGCCTCTCAATAAGTCCATTGTTGCGCGTGCTGTGTGGCATTTGGCACCGTCTTGTTGAAACCACATGTCGTGCAAGTCAAGCTCTTTCATGTTAGGCAAAAAAATTGTTGGATATCATCTCACGGTAGCGCTCACCATTAACAGTTATTTTACGATTCGCATCATCTTTGAAGAAGTACGGTGCAATGATGCCACCAGCCCATAAAACGCATTAAACTGTGACTTTTCTAGATGCATTGGTAGCTCTTGCAATGATTCTGGCTGATATTCACTCCATAATCGACAATTCTGCTTATTTACGTACCCATTGAGCCAAAAATGAGCTTCGTCGCTGAACACAATTTTTGGATAAAAAAGTGGATCCTCGGCCAACTTTCCAAGAGCCCATTCACCAAAAATTCTACGTTACGGTAGGTCGCTCAGCTTTAATTCTTGCAGCAGATGAAAGGATTCACACCTAAATCCCTCCGCAAAATTTTCCACGTTGTTGAGTTACAGAGGCCCAATTGCTGCGAACGGCGACGAATCGATAATTGATGGTCATCATTAACACTGGCCGATACAGCTGCGATATTTTCATCAGTTCGCACTCTACGTAAGCGTGTTGGTGGTTTAATGTCAAACAATGTAAATTTGGTGCGAATTGCCGCTTCAGATGGTCGATTAAACTGACCATAAAATGGAAGAAGCGCGCGATGAACTTTCTTAACAGAGCACGCATTTTGATAATAAAATTCAACAATTTGCAAGCGTTGTTCGTTTGTAAGACGATTCATGGTTAAATTATGGTTACTGGTTACTGAAGATGTTTGACAGTAAAACAAAACACGAAATGTGCGTGAGCTGTTTAAACCAGTGTTGCCAAAAAGATAATAGCTAAAAAATCACCCTTTATAAGCGTGGTTATAACCTTGCGTAAAACAACAATGAATACGCGACGTGCGCATAGGGACTGTGCACTACTGGCTTAGTCATATAAATACCGCTGTTTATGTCATACATTTACACTTTTCAGCATGTTTCAAAACAGTTTAAGTCGAATAGAAATAGGAGATGTATTTCATTACGAAAGGAGTAGAGTTTTAAGTCATCAAACGAGCCAGACTTGATTGATGTCGTTAATCAAATGAACAGAAAAGGAAAGGCCCCTGTGGATGATGGATTTTGAAAGTGTCGAAACGGAATCGTTGGGAACGGTCGGTCAACTAAGCCCTTATCCAGTATCCCAATTTGTGCAGGAAGAGATCATAATTTACTGAGTCAAAAGCCTTGCTAAAATCTGTTTAAATTGCATGATAAAAATAATTTAAAAATCATAAAATTTTTAGTTTTTTCAACATTTTTTGAAAGCGTCAATAAAGCTTTAGTAAATTGTGCGAAAAAAAAAACTTTTGAAAGTTTAACAAATCTTGACACAAATCCTATAAATCTTCGTACTTTTTTTTTTACAAATTGTTTAATGGATCAACTGCCAGAGGAGTGGCCTGCCGCCAGTGAGAAAATAAAGTTTATTTAAGACCAAGTTTTGCTCTCTTTCAGTGAAAAGTAAGTAAATGATTGATTTTCTCATTCCTAGCGGTAACTTGTGGCTTACCTCAAACGTACAAAAATTCCACTAAATGTCTTTTCAATGAAATCATGAGCCCAAATGGCCATTAAAGTCACTCGCCTTGTTGCATTGGACTGCACTTGCTGCTGCTGCTGCTCATTATGAGAGAGTCAAGCAGCAAGTACCAAGTGTACCAAGAACCTGGCATGTCCAACTGTCTGACGGGCTGCGTACGTGAGGCAGCCAAAAACAAAAAAAAAAAAAAAAGAAACTTTTGAATAACAAATGAAGGCTGCGACTGCGGCACAGACAACGAAACGTAACAAAAAAGAAAAATAAGAAGCAAACCTGAGCGGACTTTTTAAGCAGGCTGCAGCATCAGCAAAACCGCAAGAGAAGGCAGCCGCAGCCAAAGTCAAAAAGTTAAGCGCCCCAACGCGGCGGCGTATACGTAATCTGCGGCTGTCTGATCACTCACACGGATGCTGCCACTGCCACAGCTCTTCGTTTGTTTGTTTGTTTGCTGCCGCTGCTGCTGCTGCTGCTGGCTTGATACGCCACTGAGTAGCAGATTAGTAGCGCTTATGCCTGCACCTACTACATGTGCCACATGTGGGCCATATACGAACTCTGCGAACAGCCTGAAAATAAGTCTGAAATAATTGACAAAATTTCAAAGAAGAACATTTGCGCTTCGGTTTTGAGTTGCGGATTTTTTGTTACCTGCCTTTTGGCTTTTTGCCTGTTATCCAGCATTGTCGGCGTCTTCTGCTTTTTCTGGCTGTCATCTGATCTGTGGCGTAGCTAAGTGGCCTGTCCGCCCCCCGCAAACACCCCCGCGACCACCATGAGACATGGCTTGCTTTTGGCTTTGCTTTTGGTCCGTCATGGTTGTCTGGCTGTCTGGTTGTATGCGCTTGGAATTTTTGATTTTGCCACATTGCAGTCTGCAGCAGTCAATATGCAGCGGCAGCAGCTCCTCCTCATTTCTCTACCGACTACTGTGTGCAGCTCGAGCTTCAGCTCCGCCTGCTGCTGCTGCGCTGCTGCTGCTGGCCAGGCGAGTCTTTTTGTTTGTTATTCGTTTTTGCGCCAAGCAGATTGAATTTTGATTTGGCGGGTAATTGAACTTTTACTACAGCGGCAGCAGCAGCAACTGTCCTCCAATCTTCGTCTCCTTGGCTGCCCTCCTGCCTCTGCCTGGTGCCTTGGTCATGATTAATGGCCAGCAATGCGCAACGCACGATCTACGTTTTTGGCCTCATCATAAATTATTAAACAAGTCCACTTGACACATGCACACACACACACACACACACACACACACTCGGGCAGAGACAGAAGGAAACTCCATAATATAAATGACCAGAACCAAGACTTTTGTACCATCTTAACAACAAAACTGTACAAAGTGCTCGGTCGGACGAGCCAACATTTTTGGCATTCTTCATGCATCGAAAACGGTAAAAGCAAGATATGACCAAAACAACTCGACTTTGGCCAAGAAACGCCTTGCAGATTGTAGAAATTGATGATACACTTCGTTTTACTTACTTATAAAAGGGAATGGTAATCTACGAGGGCGTTCTTAAAGAGGTCATTGAATTTCCAATACGGAAATCAATGAATTTTGGGACTTAAAATAATTGCTTATGAATCAAGAATTTTCAGCATAGGTGAACTTTAGAATACCAAAAGCAAAACGGAATTGAAATCCAGAATTTTTTTGACTTAAAATAATTGATCTTGAATCAAGAATTTCGGGCTTCAGCCAGAATATTTGTAGAATCACATAATTTTAAAACTAAAAACTCAAGATTTTGGTACGAAAAGTAAACGTGAAACCAGATTATAATTTGAGGGTCCTAGGACCTATGCTCATTGCCCGTGAACAATCAAGAATCTTGGTGATTAAGGATCATTGGACCTAGAAGCCAAGAATGCATGCTGACAGCACCACTGGTTTCAGCAAAAATCAGCAACTAATAACTAACGAACTTAACTGAACTATTACGAAGTATTGCCAAACATATGTCAAAACATTGGGATTATGGAGCTAAGGATTGCACAAATGTACACTAGACCACCACGGTCAACACTACCAGAATATGCTTTTTCTAACATAAAATTTTATATAGGGGCACTTTACATGAGTCAAACGGGTCAATTACGCATTTAAATTTAAAAATGCCAAAATAAAGCGGATTTTTATTTTCACAATGGGCTTAACTTATAACTCTTCGATAGATCTACAATGGGTGCAAAGATTTTGAGCCAATATTTGTTTTCAAGATAATTGGAAAAAACATGACATTCGCACGGGACAAAAACAGAAGTGATTTTCGCGGGAAACCATTCAAATGCCGATTTCAACCAACCCTGGTAACAATATTTTAACCAAAAAATTTTTAAATATAGGGCATTGATGTCTCTTAAAAAATGGTTTTAATTTTATCCAAAAATAATTTACAGTTTTTTTCAAAATTTAAGCTTAAGCATTTTCGCACGGGACATGTCGAACGTGACATTTTTGTCCATCATTATATTTATGTGGTTTCTTAATGCGAGCTAAAAACTTACAGTTATAGCATTGCCATAGTTTGTCATGGTTTCTTAAGCATTCATGTATATCGCTTTGTACCATCAGAAAGATTTTAGATAGCGAAAGTATATGTGATCTAAAGTCACTTTTTTCCAAAAAATTAAGCAAATTTAATGTCAAAATGAGAAAAATTGAGCTATCACGGCCGTGAAACCAAATATATCCAATTGAGTTATTAGTAAATGTAAGATTAGCGTACATTAGTTTAATTTGATTGTTTCTCTATGAAAATTCGATAAAATATAGTGTTTTTAAGCACTTTTAGTTTTTTGGCCCAGGTTGACCTTTTGGTGGAAATGCCCATATTGAGACTCGAGATTTTTGTGTTATAATAAAAATTTTTGGGTCACCCAACTTTTAAAACCCAATATTTTTGTTTAAAGTAGCAAAAACAAAACCCAAAAATAATAATGAATAATTTTATCAAAAATATTTACGTATATGAAACAAGCTTTGTATTTAAATCTAGAATTATGAGGATCATTTAACTTTAGAAAGCAAAGGTTTTTTGATTGAAGTTCCTAACCAAACCATTATTGGAAAACAGGAATTAACTGAAATCGCTTTTTTGAAGAATTTCTTGCTTAGATCAAGAATTTGATTATAAAAAAAAAAAAATTAAAAACTAACCAAAATAAATTTAATTTAAAAACACCAACAATATAATTGCTAACCAAAAAAAAAAATAAAAAAAAATACAAAACCAAACCGAAATTGAAATTAAGATTTTTCTGACTTAAAATCTCTGGACACCCGCTGTTAAATGAAAAGCAATCCAGCTATAGGAAGAATTGAAGTTGTACAACAGCTATTTTAAATGTAATTGAAGATATTCGAAGTGAGTTGGATGATGGCAAAAGTAACTTTACTCGCCCTGCTGGACTACAGCAAGGCTTTTGATGCTATAAATCACGATATACTTTGGACAAAATTGGACCAATTGTATAAACTTTTCGAACACAGCATTAAATCTTTTGAAATCTTATCTGTCTAATAGGTGTCAAGCAGTTGTTATTCCGTCTTCAAAGTCCCGTTATTACATGTTAAACGTGGTGTGCCCTAAGGCTCTGTCCTCGGCCCTCTTTACTGTTTACCATATATGTTAATGATCTGCCAAATATTTTGAGTATTAGTACGTCATATGTACGCAGACTATGTCCAGTTATATGTTAGCCGTCCACAAGATAAATTAGATGAATGTATTGATGTTTGTAATAGTGAGTTAATGAAGATCTCAGGCTGGGCAAAGAAATAATGGTCTCTGTCTGAACCCGTCCAAATCAAAATGTTTGGTCATAAACAAAAAGCTCCTTAACACAAGCAACTTACGACCCCTTTTAATTGAGAATTCGCCATTAAAATATGTGGAAGAAGCAAAGAAATTTGGGTTTTCATTTCAATAGAAATCTCAACTGGAACACGTATATAGTGAAAGCTGTGGGAAGAACTTATGGCGTGTTCAGAATTTAAATCTGTCCCAACAATATCTTCCTATCAATATTCGCCTACAAATAGCAAAAGCATTTCTTTACCCACCCTTTTTTATGGCTTCGAAGTGTTTGCAAACTGTGATGCCCTAAATTCTGATAAACTGAAAGTTGCACATAACAACATTGCCCGATATGTTTATGGACTAAAACGTAGAGACCACGTATCCAGCTACTCAACAAAATTATTCGACCTTTCTCTTAACTCATGGACCAACTTCAGGGTGTTAATACAACTGCACAAAATCTCTTTGAAAAACTTGAGTTCTCAACATCAAGACGAACAAATAATTTAGTTATACCAAGGCACAAACTTCTTCTATCAGAATGACAATTTGGTGTTCATGCTGTTCGAATTTGGATGCAGGAACCAATTTCAAAATCAACTTAAAACATATCTTATAAATCATGCTTCTCAATATCACATGAACGAGTAGGGAAATAGGGAAACCGATAGGGAATAATAGAAGAAGTTATATAGGAATATTAATACAAAATAATAATAATAAAAATTAAATGAATATAAAATTTAATGATCGTTATATCAGATAAGTCGGATTATGTTTGTCAATGTTAATTCTGTATATTTGTGACTAGTGCATTAATTTATAAGTTTATCTTGTAGCACTAGGAAATCGCTCAATAAAATCTAAAAATCTAAAATCTAAATCATTGTTCTTGAATCAAGAATTTTGTGTTTAAATCAAGAATTTGTAGGACCATGGATCTAAAAATAAAAAATTCTTTTGATTTTTAGTACCAAAACCAAACCGAAATTGAAATTAAGAATTTTCGACTTAAAATAATTGCTTTTAGACCAAGAATTTCGTATTTAAATCTATTTTTAAATATTAAACTAAATTGAGCTTTAGAAAAAATTTTTGATTTTGAGTTAGCAACTTAAAAGAATCGTTTTTAATCAAGAATTTTGTGCTTAATTTAAGTATTTTAAAAAAAAAAAAAAAAATTTGACCAACAATTCTTGATTTCAGTATTAATTATCCAAGATTAGCTTTTTTTTAAATTTTAATCAAGAACTTTAGGATTTTGGCAAATTGTACACTGAAAATGCTAGATTAAAGGGGAAAATTTGGAAAATTATTTATTTTTTCAAAACTTTTATCAAGTATTTTCAAGATTTTGGAAATTGGTTAGTTTTAGATTGTTCAGCAAGAAACATAAAGTGTAACTCGAACGTGTTCTCAATCTCCCTCCCTAATGTCATCTTCTAGATCTTCTTTCGAGTCAAGCGCTTCCTAACCACCATCCACCAGTTTAATGTGGCATTTATGAAAATAAACAGTGGACACGGACTCCGAGCCATTGTCTGCTTCCTGCGCAGCTTTCCACTCGATTAAAGTACAAATTATGTTGCAATAAGGAATTGGCCTTTTGGCATGAAGTTAAGTTTGAGATAAAGGCCTCAGTGCCTAGCCAAAGATGACCACATAAAGATTACCACGCAACTTGCCTACTGCATGGCAAGCAGACTCATTTGATACCCTTACTAGTGCCAATGATGGCTAATTGATGGTCTCCCTTTTCGATTTCAAGGTGAAGCATTTATGTTGCTACATGACCAAAAGATAAGAATGCGAATGGAAAAAAGTGTTAAAGATGATGATGAGCCAACACGAAGTGGCAGGCCAGACCAGACAGCGGAACAGGCAACTAAATTGCATGAGCAAAACGCAACCGAAGCGTTGCAAGTTGTTTGTTTTCTGTTTACCTGCAAAAAAAAAAAAAAAAAGAAAAAAAGAGTAACATGTAACTGAACGAAGTAA